>BMAW01069248.1:0-22609 GCA_019974015.1 Nephila pilipes | reverse complement strand
CAAATATAATACATAAAATAGTACACAAATATAATATACATAAAATAATACACAAATATAATATTCATAAAAATAATACACAAATATAATATACAAATTAAACCCACCAAACATCAATGAAAAATCAGTCATCTTTTGTTGATCACCTTAGTAAGGTGTATGCTTATCGCCTGAAATGAGATTAATTATTTACATTTGCCATAATTTCAGTTTATAAAATCGACAATGACAGCTCCACTTTGTAATATTTGGTAGTCAACTTTTTTCAAATAAGTGTTCACTCCAATCTTATTATTAACAACCATCAAATTCGGTCCAACTGTTTCCATGAATTTAAAAAAAAAAATTCTCAATGGGAAGTCTATGTCTTATTTTTAAACTTATCATGTAGTTATTGAAAATATACAGAGTTAAAAATTAGAACTGAATAGCTTAAAGTTGTATTATGTTCCATAATACAACATTTTAGAATATTCTGTGCCATAGATGACATTTGCAGTCCTTCAATATTCAGGAATGTTGAGCTACTTGCCCAGCGTTAAGAAAAGGCATATCTACTTATTATTGTATTAAGAACCAACAAGATGTGATTGTTGAAGAGGTTGTACGAGCTATGTTTATAAGAGGCTCTCGAAGAACTACTAGACTCCACAATACTGTTCGTAGACTTACGGCGTGAAAAATAAGGATAAATAAACATGATGACTGGCATCTACACTCATGTAAAATATGTCTATATTTTGAAGTATTCAGATTATCCTGCCCGCGTTGGGTAGGTTACAGATCCATGAATACGACCCATATCATATTGATAGTCATAAATGAATTAGAGATCCATTGATTATAATCAATGGAAGTGATAACAACACCCTCTTAATTCTCGTGAGTCTTTACAGTTCTAAAACTACTACCTCTTTTTTCTTGTTGTTTGACTAGATGTTTTTAAATTACTAGCCAAACAGAAGAGTTTTTGTTTAGGACAAGAGCATAAGGGGGAAAATGAATTTGTAAATGGAATTCGTGTTTTATAATCTTTTTTTCTAATTCTACTGTAGCAGCGAAAGTTCGTTTAATAGTAAAACACTGCATTGCTATTAAACTTCAAAATGTGTTAAAATCCATGTTTATACCTATTTCTTTCACATCTTTTACCCCTACTATGCAAACATCAATGAAACGTTTGAGAGTTTTTGACTACCACAATATAACACATTATTAACCCTCTAAGCTTCATGCAAGTAAAATCTCGTCCTCTTTCAGATACTTCAAAAGAATTCCTTGTGGCTGTGAACTCGCCGAAAGTGGTAAAGACGTATATTTTCACAGGATTACTTCAAGTTCGTTTGAGACGTATTTTTTCTAAACTGTTGCCCCCTCTTTAGAGGTTTACAGTCTTGATAGATAACTGGGGAGGGTTACAATGAAAGTGGACAGGAAACTCTTTTAGGCTCATTAGGGAAGCCCGGTTGAGGCATTTGTTCAAAAGAATGAGGGAGAGGAATAAGAATTTCTGTAATCCCCGTCGTTAAATGTTATGGACATCAGTCAGTGTCAGTAGATCAGATTGGCTTGAGATTTAATTTTTACGTTTGAATTAAAGACATTAATTGGTCTAGAATTTTCGTAATATAACCAATTGCTTGAATGAATCAAAAAGCCATTTTGAAAAATAAAATAGATGTTATACTCTCTTTTGATTATTGGTAATTTGAAGCCTTATCAAACTATGGCTCGGGAGGGGAATTTGCTATTTTATATATTTGCACAAATTACTTTATCTGTGTCTTCATTGCAAGCTTAACTCATATTTTTTTTTCTTCTTGACATTAAAGTTAACAAACGGAATTAAGTCTCTATAAAATATCTTTAAATCTCTAAGAATATCACAAAACAAATATCTACAAAATGTTTATTTGATTTCAATGAATATATAAAAACAATGAATATATTTTATCGTTTCATTTATTTTAATCAAAAATTTGAGTTCTTAAAATAATGGTTATTTCATTAAAAGGGGGGGGGAAAGGAACATGCTTCAAAATTAAAAACGTTTTAAACTTTCCAATTATATCAAATGTATAATAATCAAGTTTCTGCATTATATTATCTGCACAAACAATTCTTATGTATTCATAAAAGTAACAACTGAAAAAAACACACTTTTTTTTTACATCCATTAGATTTTTCATAATTTCAAAGTCAGAAGCTCAGGGCAGCTTACATATAATACTTAGTTTTTTACTGTTAAGATACCGAAATGTATCTCAATTTTAAATAGCTGAGCTTCAGTTTCCTTCGATGAAAAGATAAATGAGCATTTCGCCTTAAAATTATAATTTTAAACGTGAATCTTTGAATAATTAGTAATTAAAAGCGTGTATGAACCTTTATATTTGTTAGTAATTAAAAGTATGTATGAGCTTTTATATTTGTTTATATGCGTAAATGTCAACTTTAAACTGCTTAAATGTTCTCGGGATGCTTTTGGTTACTAATTATTTGAAGATTCAAGATTAAAAAATATACATTTGTGTAAAATATCTCATAATTTATTTTCTGTGAGGGTAGTAACTGAAGTACAGGTAATTAAAATTCGGATTTTTTTCGTAATCTCAACCAAAATTAGGATTTTAATGTAAACTGTCCTGAAGATCTTCATTTGAATTCACAAAAAAATTATTTATGCTTCGCGCATACTTAGTTAAAAATTATTCACCATGAATACTTACAATTCTATAAATATATAAAATATCAAATTCAAATTTTAATATTGTGCATCGCTAACAAATTTTTATATATTCCTTAAGTTTTGTACAATTCGGATGAAAACTTTGAATGTTACAGCAAAGTATGCTGATCGATTTTGGGAATAAAATAAATATTTTTCTTGGAAGCAAAGCTGAGATGCTAAAACATCGGTAAGCCAAAAAATATGTGTATATCTATAATAGTCTATGAAATATTTATAAAATTCAGTTCAAAATTTGTTAGTTATATTAGATCTAATATTAAATAAAGTAATAATTCTATGCATTTAAAGATTGTTAAAAATAAGTATAATTTACATTGTTGATAAAAAAAATTAAATAATTGAAAATTCAAACTTCTTTACCATTCATTAAGTGCATTTTGGAATTATATGATATGCATCGGTCATATTATTTAAATTTGGGAAAATACCCTATACTTACGAAAACATTCTTTCAAAACGATAGACCAAAACTTATGGTCTGTTATCCCCACAACTAGGTATTGTTTTTCTTTAAAACTAATTAAAAAATTAAATAAAATTAAATTTCCATTTTTTATTTATTTATTTTTTTGTAATAGAACTATATATGATGATGACTGGTACCGTTAATATTTAAAAACACACTTACAGTTTCTTAGCGTTTTAAACCTAGATTTAGGATACATATCTAAAAGTTAAAATTGTTAACAAACTCTTGTTATGAATACGTTGAGTAATTGTCGGTCAATTTCACTAAATTATTTTAAAGCTACTGTTTTAACTCTAGAAAGACGGGAGTGATCATTCTGACAGAAAACGAATTTTAAACTTTAATTTTAAACTTAGTTATATTCTTTTATTCCTTTTTTGTTCTGTGATTTTTCCTAACTTTTCATAAAGATAAGGTTGAAACAAAATTACATTAATATCGATGTTATAAGTGCTTATACCTAGAAAGGCTAACTGCGGTCATTTTGACCGCTGAACAAAAACAGCATTTTATGTGACATTTTCTATTGTATATTTTGTTACATGCGAACTGTTTGTTCTTTGTTGCTGGGGAATGTGATAAAAAATACAAAAAAGAAAGGGTAGGGTAGGAAAAAGACCTGCTTGTTAAGTGTAATTCGTTTCGCGGTAATTTTAATTTGATTTGATGAAAGGGATATACTACGTTGTGAGAGTTGAAGAACACCTGCGGGCTACGAAAAATTATTTCCGTGATTGAATGTTATCTATAATTACTTAATTCGAAACACAAATTTATTTATTTCGATGTTCTTTACTAGTTCGGACATACATTTTCTCTCTTAATGTCCCATGGAACTGCCGGTAAAATAAATCTATCGGAAAAAGAAATTTTTCAACTGTTACAAAATGTACTTGAAACCAATTATGGTTCATTTGAAAAATTGGATTTATCTGATGAAAAATATATTTTGGAAGATGAAAGTGCTTCAGCTTCAATCGATGAATGCTCATATTTTACAGAACCTGTACAAAATTATTAATCCTCTGAATCTGAAAATGAGGTTTTTTTTTATAATCACTGATTCTCAACAAATAAGTACTTCACGAGGAAGAAATCAATCAACTAGTAATAAGGGGGCAAAAGAGAAGCAGATTTATTAATAAAAAAAGGTGAAAAATCATCATCTCTCTCTCAAAATGACCAGAATCAGCGTAATAGAGAATTAGCTAAAGGTGCGAGAGTGTGGAGTACAGTTCCTTTAGATTCTCTTTCTGTTGGAGGTGTGGTTGTTAGGAGAGGGGGGTGCCAGTTCAGGTGTCATCCTCGTCACTTGACCGTGGTTCAAAATTACGAGGTCCGTCGCCAATAGCCATGTTGCTTCTAGTGCGACGTTAATAAAAAAACTAAACTAAACTAAACTCTTTCTGTTGGAAGACGACAGTAACATAATGTATTGAGAGAAGTTCCTGCTCCAAGCCTATTTGCCACTGGGCATGTAACTTGGAAATTTTAGTAGTGCAGGGAAGCTCTTTAGAAACAAAAAAAGATTCCACATTTCATGCAAAAGTGCACAGAAGCGAAAGTTCAGTGACGTTTACAGAGTCCAAACTGGAGTATATCTTAAGAGGAATTGGACGCTTTTAGTTCTTTACTTTATGCTTGTGGAGCTCTTATTTCGAAAGGAACTTACATTAACAATCTGTGGTCGAAGACTGGGGGCCATAACTTTTTTTTACGAAATAATGTATCGTGAGAGAATTCTTAGAAATTATGAGGTATTTGCGTTTAGATATAAAGTCAAAAAGATCCGATAGACTTCAAATAGAACAATTTAGCCTGGTGTACATGTGCTCGATCAGATGGCAAGAAAGTATATTATTAAATTCGCTTCCCGAAGATGGTCGGTATAAGCCTTTTTTCAATATGCTTGACTTTGCGCTATCAATATCTGGGTCAATTATAAAGAAACTACCGGTATAAACATCAAGCGTTGTGATAATATTTTGAACTTAGCTGATGACCTCCTCAAAAATTATGTTCCCCTAAGAAATTTCATGATAAAGATTTCGCATCAGGTGCAAATGATGCACCTCAGTCATAAAATGAAAACAATGCCCAATTGATCGATGCCGCAATACAATGATGAACATTTGTTCTGTCTATAAAATGTATGTTTGTGGATCTTGTTCAGGTAAATTGATAAATCTTAGTAATGTAGTTACTGGACAGCAAAATAATTTATGTCATTCCAAAATGATCATATTTTTAAATCATGGTTTATAAAATATATCATTAAATGCAACTTACATTTAAAATATTTTGTAAAATTCAAATTAATATAAAATTAATTGTGTAGTGTGCTTTATTTTGTATTTATTATTGTAACTAATGTATTATTGATTGTATAAATTATTAATATCTTGAGTTTAAAAAAAATATTATGAAATAATACATAAGCAAATTGCGAAATTAATGTGATACAAATAAAAAAATTAGTAGTATTGTAAAAAAATTAGTAGTATAAATAAAAAAATTTAGAAGGTATTGTAGAACTTATTTTAGCAAAATATCTTGGAAAGAAAATGGTTTTTATTTCTTGAACGAGAGTGGTCAAAATGACCGATTTGAGTTTTTCTAGGTATACAGAAAATGCCGTCAATCTAGTGTTAAAAGACAAAATTAAATGGGACGAAATTTCTATCACAGTCGAATGTGTATTGACTTAATTGAAACATGTAGTTATCGATGACAATTTTCACCTTAAAAGACAAATAAATAGAATTCATATTTAAAGTACTCAAGACACTAAACAGGAAAATAGAAAAAATTAAATTTGGATAGAGAAGGTGGTTCAAAATATTTTCGAATTTTTTTGTTGTTGAGAACAATATATCTAACTAAAATTCAAAACTATTAATTGAGTTATTGTGCTATGTTGCTTCGAGCGCAAATACTATTGTAAAGGAGGGCATTTCATTTTAGTGTAAGTTGTTTTCTGCAATTACAAGGTGCGTTAAAGCCAAGAGAAATTTAGACTTTACACCTACTAAATGCATTCAACAGAAAACTATAATCTGAAGGAGTTAAAATATATATCTTTTTTAAAAAATATTTAGACAATTTACTTTTATCAATTGTTTTAAATTAAGAGTGTATGATTGAGTTGAACTCTATTTTTCATTTTCAAGAATCTAAGTATTACCATATATATTGATATAAATATGTTAACTCCAAAATATATCTTTATATAGCGTTGGCTATAATGGGTATACAATAGCCATGTATATGGAGTTAACATACATATGTATATATGTTAACATCTTTGGCAGGTGCAAAGTCTGATTCAGTATAGCCTGGACTGTGAGGTGGATGCAGAAGCCAGGATGTTTTCTAGGATAGTTCTACCGAGTTCACAAAGTATTTTTTATGTATATTATTCTTCAGTACTTTACTTGCATCAAGAGAATGGCGATACATTCACACAATGATTCTCTCTTAAGATCACTGATCAACAAAGAGACACTGCTCAACAAATACTTAGACAGATCGAACAGCTAGCACAGTTATTAGATACGTAACTGAAACTTTTTTATTTCATATAAAGCGATCAGCTGTTTCTTTTTAGTAATGTACTAAAACGTCAAATTAAAATTATTCTTATTACTCTTGGACAATCTTATTATATAAACGCTATTCTAAAAAAAAGTTATAAATAAATCCTAATTTCCAAGATTTGTATGGGTCAAAATTCTATATTTTACTATATTATACAAGTGGCGTTTGATTGGCAAAGCCTTAAAAGGGATTTAGAAAATCAAACACTTATGCTCTTAGCATAATTATCTAAAATAGCAAAACCAGCAGAAGCTAAATATATAGGAACAATTTCAGTTTAAAAGTGCAAAATAGCTTCACTAAAATATGCTGTATAATGCGTTTATAATATAACTATTTATCAAATAGATGTACCTACTTTATATTGTAGTATAGCCAAGGATAATATTTTGCTATGTGGTAATTTCTTACCAAATCCCATATTTTTTGCCCACATATGCTTTAAATCAGAGGCCACATTAGCCTGGCCAATCTTTTTTTATCTTTCTTATAGTATTCTTCCTTTTTTATTTTATTACTTTTTATGTTCAATTTTACTTTTTTTTTGTTTATCCATTGAGCTGTACACATGACAATTTATTTTTCGTGTTAGCATCAGTGAAATCAAGAAAGAGTGCTCAACTTTCTTAAACATAACTTACAAAGATTTAGCTACTCTGGTAAAATTTTATCTTGGTTATTCATTAAAATATTGCATAACTTAGTGAAGGATGAGGTGTTTTGGATTTGTTAATTTCAATCAAAGATATTATTCGTTATTCGAAACACTAGAAAATTTAAAGTTTCAAATATATACAAAAATAAGTCCTATTTATAGCAAATTTAGACCATAAAATACTTCCTCTCCATAGGCTTCCATTATTCTTTTAAACAAAGTTTTTTGAGATCCTACCTATTTCCTCAAAGTTATTTTAATGGTGTATTTTAGAGAAAGTAGGAGAAACAGAATGCATCATTTTACATTTTCTAAAAGCACCTTTTTTATCTTTTAATGTACCCTGATATATGAGTTACTTATTGCAATATAAGAAAGACTTGACTATTGTGTAATATATAAGCCTCAAATATAAGAAAATTTAAGGATTCTACAATTGGAAGGAGCTCGAGGCTTTTTTAAAAGCGTATAAAAACTTACCTTGACCAAGGATGTGCCTATTTTATCATGAGTATTTCAACATTTGAACAGAAAAGCATTTAAACTAGTAAAGTAATCTTCAATGGAGCAAATAATAACATTTTAACAAACATAGTGTTAATATACATGTAATGGAATAGAATTACTAGTTTGGATGCAACAGATGAATAACGCAATATATCAAAGGCTAGTTCCTGGAATTTAGAAAAAAAAACATTTTTTAAAATGAGTACTCTAATAAAAAATGTTTATTACGTGATCTTATTTTTAAAAAAGAAACTATCCTTCATTAAATAAAGAGTTCTTACGAAAACTATTGCTCAAATAATACAAAAATGCAAAACCATTCTGAGGTTGCCTTTTTAAAATAACCTCGAGAAATTTTAACCACCAAAGAGATTTTTGTTTGCGTACAACAAAATATCTTTCTAGGAAAAAATTTCAAAATAAGGTTGAGTACAAGCCAGCACATCATTAAATCTGAATTTGTTATTCCAACTTCGATTCAAAATGCGTTTTAATTTTAATTATGGATGCTTTTAGATATTAACGTTAAAATGCTCAAGTACGTAAACGTTTATTTTATTTTCATTTTACAGCAACAATATGCATTTGGCAAAAATCATCAGAGTGCTGTAAATTTATGATTTACTTTAATTTTAATACCTAGAAATAATATTGTCATCTTCAATATTTAATAATTTGCTTTGATTCAATAACTTGACTGATTAGTTGCATTTTTATTACATAATCGTTGTTTCATTTTTTTTTTGTTACCTATAGTTGGACGTTAACTTTTTTATGTCTGAGATATAGGAATAAATGGTTATGTTATGTAAGGTTCTGATAATGTATTTTTTAAATTTAACACCCTTAGTAAATTAAATTTTTGTACTTATAAAATTACAGTTTTGCATTTTAATCAATAATTATTCCTAGATGAAATATAGAATTTTAAAAAAAATCAAATATCTGAGGCTGTAATACTGTAATTATTAACTTGTAAGATGCATATCATGAACATTTATTTACATGCATGTGAGTTATAGAAATAACTTTCATATCAATATAGTTTGATGGAAATGTTAAGGCGTTGAGAAGTTAATATAAGCAAGATACGAACGTTCTGCTGCACAAATTATAACATTTACATTTACTCTTAATATCTATATATAACACAAGAAACTTAAAATTGAGTCACAAGGTATGTTGTAATAGATACATTTATTTCATGCTTGAATTCTAGAAAGACAGACAATATTCTCCTTTATTAGTTTTCAGATGTACTAGCAACGGATAAAGAATAGTTTACAGGAATATATGTAACCATATCCTGTTGACAAATGTAACATATCTACCATTAAATGTGAAGCATAGTCTACCCATTTCAAATGTAACATGTCCTGTCGACTTTTGTGATATGACATAATATCGATAACAGTCAGGGTGTTGAATTTTTGGGAATTGTAATGGATTTAGCACTTGTTCAATGGTACCCTAAATAATAACTAACTTTCTATTCTATCTCGTTTCAGTAAAGTAAAGGAGTTCATTCTCTTATTTCCTGATCCTTCAAGAAGTATCCTATAATTTGCATCTTGCATTTCTTGAAAGGGATTCTGGCAAACTAATTTATAAATCTGTCAAAAACAATCCTTTTTAATTCCTATCTATTATATTCACCTGGGTCAATTCATACCGTGCTTCTGACGTTTGATGGAGATTTTTCCTAGTATATAACCAAACTGGCTTGAAAAGGCGTTCTCGCTTTCAAAGCACCTTCTTACTCTTTCATACCAGCTCTTATATGCTTCTCACCCTGGATAGTGCTGACAGCTACGTAATGAGAAATGTCTCTCTCCTCTCAGCAAATAAAGAGTGAAAATTCAATTACTGCCTCGACTGTTGTTTGATGTTATGTTACATTACAAAGTCGACGAGGATATATTACATTTAGCCGGTAGGATTTGTTACATTTAGTCATTGGATATATTTTTACACACACACATATATATATATATATATATATATATCACATATTGCATCACACAAAAGGAAAAGCTAGCATTCGCTGGGGATAGCAAGTGCCGGTAAGAACAAGTTTTAATACATTTTGGAGAATAAATTTGTACTCTTAGAACCTTTAAATTCTTTGTTTTGATATTTTCAAATCACCTGAAATAACACAATATATTAAAATAAGATATCGTTGAAAATAATGTTAAATTTTGAAAACATTTGCTTGCCTGGAAAAGTTCAATAATATCAACAGGATTATTTCACTGTAAATATTTTGCATACAGTGTTCCAGCAGATTATTTTTTCTGTTATGTACAGAATTATAATGTTGTGATATTAGCTTCTTTATAAATAAATATTTTCAAATTTAACATGTATATTTTGAATAGATTAAATCTGAATATATGTCAGGAATTTGTTTATTATTTAGTTTGCTACTTCTCCACAGTTCACTAAGAGTATAAGCTAAAATGGAATCGATATGAACAGAGTTCCTTTAATGCTGAAAGTATTTTATTGACTCTCAATGTCAAGAAACTACCACAGATAGCCTTTAAACTTTTAGATAAATTTTCTTATTGTAAACACCAGATATTTGTTTGAATTTTCTAAAATGCATTTTTCTGAAGGAACATTGATTACTACTCTGTTTTCCCTCCATTTTGAGGAGGGAAAGAGAATGTATGTGGCTCATTTCTTCTCATGGCAAGGATGCGAAAATAATACACCTTTTCAATGCAAAAAGAATTTAAACATTTATTAAGACGTCTAGGGATGGCAGAAGTTCCTATTATTTCAACAATTGCTTTGGCGGGCAAAAGAAAGGAAAATCAATGATAATGTCGCTTAGAAGAGAAAATGAAAATGAATTTGATTGTCCAATACCGTCACATAATGGTTTTGATATATATTTATGGATGCAAGACTATAGTTTATTTTTTCTCGCAAATGTCTAGAATTGCTTAAGATCTACAAATATTTATAAAGTATTGTTTGATAGTTGATCAAGTGAATCGCAAGAAGAATATGGAACACCAAAGGCTAATATCATATACATAGTGAAACGAACATTGTTTCTCTTTCCCATTAATGAGCTTCTGAAATCATAATTATAGTGTGATTAATGAGATAAGGTAAGGCAAGATAGCAAACCTATGGTCTGAGATGTTTTTTGGTCATGAGCCCATAGGTTCAAGTCATACGGCTCTCAGAGCTTTTAGTGCTTAGAGGCACTACCTAAATTAGTAGAGGCTTCTGAGTTTTTTACCTTACTTTTAGCATGAAAGGGAGGTGTGAATGTAGATATCTCGTCACTTTATCATGTATAAAAATGACAAAGGTTCATCATCAATAGCCTTCGTGTTGCTTCTAAGTGGGACATCAGTTCTTGAAAACAATACATTTTGAAGTCACATGTTTAACTAATCACTTTCTTGTGTTTAGAAAATATTCATTTCAAAGTATTTATGAGATAATGATAATTATCATTTTCAAGTAAAAATATTCAATGATTATAAGATATGGAGTAAGATTTCTTAAAATACTTCTTTTCTATAAAAATATCTAGCTAGTGATCTTACAAAAAAACATCATTTAGCAAGAAATTATACTGATGCAAAATAAAATTACAGTCAAATAAAGACATCTTAGTGTATAGATAAATCTCTTACTTTTTCTTACCTAACTCAAAAAAAAATGCAAACATACATACACAATAATCTATGATTAAGTTATATAAATGTAGTTAAATTTTGTTGGTTTAATTCTTTAAAGCAATAGAAATAAAGAAAAAAAAAGTATTATAATAATAGCTATATTGGTATAATTTCATATAGCAAATCTCTCTTTATGCATAGTGATATCTAAGAATTTCAAAACTCTTTGTGTATCTAATGCTAAAGGAAGAAACAAATATGCTTATTCTTAAATAATTATAGTTAATATGATGACTCCGTTAAAAGGCAAGAAATGAAGGAAAAAAACACATTGAACAAACATGCACATTATTTCAGATATTTTCCTTTTAGGTTTATTTTTCATATCTATTTCAAATCCAGTCTTCAGACACGGAATTATATTGATTTATTTTAACTACAGTTTTAGAAGAATGAGAAGAAACCAAACAGAAAAAAAGACGGTATTTTACATATTAAGTATTTGGAAAAAATATATTTTATTTATTTGAATTGTTTTGTGGTTCACCTAATGCCACTTTTCATTTTTCGCCACTACATATCTAGCCAAGAATAATAATATTAAATCTCACAAGATTCATCATCATATCTTAAAAATAAACTATCATAGTTTTTCTGTATATTGCATCTTAATAGAATGAAAGCTCGCATCATTTGGTGGCCGCGGTAGCTAATGGTCATGACTTCAGTTCGTGTCCGGCGGTTTTGTTAGCCACAGGTTTCGATCATGGCCGTTAAAGGCCCTCGATATGAGGGGCTGATGAATTAAAATCTGTGGCCCAAAGAGATCCACTCCCGTTGGCGTGGCGTGGTGGGAAGTTAGGAGATGGAGTGCTGCCCCTGGGTGTCGATGTAAATACTGATGGAGATCGACACAATCTCATCACCTGATGAGATTCAATTGAGTCCGTCACCAATAACCTTGTGTAGCTTCTAATTGCGACGTTAATAAAACCTAAGCTGATCAAGCCATTCATTTATAATTTTGTTTTTTGCATTTCTATTTAAACAGTTGCTTTTCATAGCCATAAAAATTTGAGTGTGTATATTTGGTTATCTTCACAGATTCTGTTTTCTTTCTAAATCTGTTTCTCTTATTTTCTTGCCAAAAATAATTGAAACCATTCTGTTGACCATTCTCATCTTTGATTGGTTATAAGATTTTGTTTTTCTGTTGCTTCCTGATTCAATCACTTTTATGCAAAAAAAATGCTGGATTTATGTTTCAAAGTATCCGTATTTTAAACTTGAATTCACGGTAAATTACTGTGTATGTTACATTCCTTGCTTTTCAATGTGGATAAGATTGATTTCTATAGCCATATGAAGCAGTGAAAATATTGTTGGTAGTTTTGTCTGATAAAATTATAATGTTATACTTTTTTACATATCTTTATCGACATAAATGAATGTCTGGTAGCTATATAATTATCTGTTTAAGACATTGGTAAAATCAGCTCAGTGGGAACATATCGCATTTTCTTATATTTAAAATGATCCCGGCTAAGTGTGAGATAATATTCCCTATGATTCTGCTTGGATATATTTGTTTCCTGATCAATTCTGGATTTATTTTTTCGTGTACGCTTTTGTGACTTCATCACAGAATGCAATGTATATTTATTTTCATATCTTTTCAGTATGTATATTTCTTCAATTTATCATGTAGTCTTACAATTTCTTACTTTGGAGTTATAGATTTTCAAAGTTTCAAGTACACGTTATTATATATACAGATATTTTACGAAGAGAATTTAACTTTGTAGAGATACTGTTTTCAAAGTAAATAGATTGCATTGTTGGACGAATACGAACTATAGCCATTGGTACGAAAAAAAGAGTTGGTCGCAATGCAGATAACGACTATACTGTAAAATAAGTGACCTGACAAAACTTAAATCCTTATTTTTTTCTTCTCTAGGGATACTTATAAGATAAAATGCTTTTTTCTCATCCCACTATCTTTGTCTCAAAATAGAGTCTTCAGCCATTTAATCTATTTACGCAGACGTGCAAAAAAATAATTGGAGGTTTGATTGTTATTAACTTCTGGATATCGTTCTTGTATCTGGTTATGAAGTTGAAAGAGTTAAAATGTTTTTTGATCTTCAGAGGAGTTATTTTTTAGATTTACAGTTGAACGGTTTTAATTTTATATTCGCAATTCTTCAAAATAGAATAATCTTAATAAACACCACGAATTTAAAAACAAATGTATGAATGAACATTGCAGGAATGCAATGTTTGCAGAAACCTATTTACAAGTGCGGTATTTGAAAATTTAAAGTGTTCTGATGATAACACATTTTGTTAAGAATATCAAGGGATTAACAAATGCTGTTTTATTTCACTTTTTTATTTCAAGTTTATTTCTTAAAAGATAAATTGATGCATTTTATTTCCCTTAAAAAATTCATCTTATTTATGGATGCCGTATAAAATCCATTGATTATATAAAAAATAATTATACCATACAAATTAAAACTAACAACTAATGTTTAAAATTAATTTATTTTTTTACTTTTCAGGATATTGAAGGTCCCCACAAAAGTTCAAATATGATACCGCAATGTATGTTATAAAACTACATTAATTTTAAAAGCAGTGGCCTTGCTCAAGTTGGTAAATAATCAGTTTTTGCATGCTGCAACGTATATGTATAAATATCACATTTCGAAACTAATTATTTTGCATGATTTTCATCAAATAAAATGTCTTCAAAAGAACCGAATTCTATTATTTTTTTGACATTGACCAATCAAATACTGTGCATGAAATACTGCTGAAACAAACATTTGAAACAATAAAATAAAAATAAAGTGAATAAATAAATAAAAGAAAAATAAATCTAATCAACATTTTGAATATTTGCAGAAGTGGACGTATACTTTAAGAGAATCAAACTCATTTTCATGAGTATAAAATGAAAATATCAAATTGGAGTGAGAAATGTTACATTCCACTTGCATTTATTTTCAAAATCACAGCATCACATTATTCCGTTCTGCCTTAGAGAACTTGGAAGATAAAACATTGATATATGAAAGAGACCTTTAAAAGAATACAGATGGAAGTATAAATGTAACATATTTTCAAATATTCTTCCTGTATTATTAAATAATGAGGCCAGGAAACTCTTTATAAAATTGAAAAAAAAATATCGTTTAGTTGCTTATAAAGCATCAAATTGTCATGTCATCAAAAGCAAATTCTACGATCAGGAAAGATTCAATATATTGTATTACAGTTAATATTTTTCTTTTCTATCATTGGATTAATGATATGTCTATTGCTAAAATGAGAGGCATGTATCGAGAAAGCATTACAATTCGCTAAGAATTATAATAATTTTTTTAAGGTGCTTACAATAAAATATAAGAACATGTAATATATTTATTCTTTGAAAATGTAACATTTTATGTTAAGCTAATTTCAATATTTTTGCATTTTAAGAGTTTGGATAATGTGCTATTAGAGATAGACAACACAGTGTCATGTGCTTGAGTAATGGGGTCAATTGCAAGAATCCACGGCCTGACATGGCGCAACTAAATTAAATCCATATGTATTTTTTTAGATTAGCCTAATCCTCAAAACATGCATTATTATAAATTTGACGTATCCAGGTTTATGAATTACAGCACATTTTAATTGAAGCCACTTTTGTTATTGTGAAAAAAGGATAAAAGAGAATTTTAGCGTGTTAAAAAAATATTGCTTTTTTGAAGGAAAAAAAAAAAGTTAGGCAAAACTTGGCGATGCTTAAGTTTCCGGACATACTAACCCAGGAAAATCAACCTCAAAGTTGGTATTATAAATTTAGACGTGGTGAAATGAGCACAAGACAGTGAATGCAGTAAGACGCCCAAAAGGAGGTTGTTACCGACGAAAACATTAAAAATCCACAAAATGATTTTGAATGACCGTAAATTGAAATTGAATGAAAATAGCATATACTCTAAGGAATATCTAGACGTGTACATCTTATTGTTCGAATATTTGGGTAGCAAAGCTCTGTACTGCGGAAATGGCTGCCGCGCGAGCTCACTTTGACCATAACGACAGGTTGATGATTCGAACGTGATGTTTGAAGATGATCAAAAGCGTAATAAACCCAAGTTTTGCGTCGATAGCGTGACAATGGATGAAACATGGTTTCCATCATTTTCTCCAGAAGTCAATCGACAGTCATCCGGAAGTGGACTGCACACGGGGCAGACCCGGCGCTCAAAGCGTGGGAAAACACATGACAGTCGGCTGCCAGGTTATGACGTCTGTAATTTAAGAAATGCGCGGAATAATTTTTCGTGAAGCTACCTTGCAAGAAGGACATCAACAGCGACTATTACATAGCGTTATTGGATCGTTTGAAGGATGAAATCGCCGAAGCAGCCGCATTTGAAGAAAAAGAAAGTACTGCTTCCTATCAAGACAATGCAAGTCGGTATGCTTTGGCAAAAAATCCATGGAATCGAACTTCAGGAATTTGTACCACTCATCCACCGTATTCTCAGATCACAATGACAACTGACTATTTCCTGTTCTCAGATCAAAAAGAATGCTCTTTGGAAAAGAAATTTCATCAGATGAAGAAGTGATCATGAGGAAACTGAGGCCTATTTTGAAGCAAAGGACAAATCATTACAAAAATGGTATCATAAGTTGGAGACACTTTATAGTGATGTATCACCCTTGAGAGAATTATGTTGAAGATAAAAAACTACACTTAAAAAAAAAATGTGTTTTTTTTACTATGGTAGGCAGGGACTTTTCAATTATGACCTGTACAATGATTTCCTAAATATACGCTTTATCATAGTATTTGAGTAACACGTATAATTAGTACATTAAAATAATTAACAATAAGTTGAAAACTTTGATAAATTTGAAAAGGGAAGAGAATTTGAAGCAGAAGACTATGTTTATTCATTTCTTTATGTTATCAGTCATCGTATCGAAAGTATTGAAATGAATTTAATTAGAAAATTTGAAACTATAGTCAAATTAATGCATTTTAATAGAGAAATTAATATTAGTTACAATCCGGGAGTGTAGCAAAAAATGAAATCAAGCAATGCAAGACATCAGGTTTCAAATATAATTTTAAATGAATGAATTCGCATTCAAAATTTACCTTGGGAGATTTATGTAGATATGCTGCATATCAAGACAAATTAAAAACTTCTTATAATTAGAAAAAAAAGTATTATGAAAAAAGGAGAATATCTTAATAATCAACCAAAATAATCAAGTATCGAATATGGATTTACTTAATAAATATCGAGATTGATTGATTGTTCATTAGTGTCTCAGAAGAAGCAAGATATCTATTGTTCACGGACCTCATAATTCTGAACTTCAGCTAGTGCACGAAAATGATACCTGAGCGCGGCAATTCTCTCTCCAAACTTCCACACTACGCCATGGGGGAACTTGGAACCTCTACAGATTCAATGTGTATCAGTCTTCTATATGGTGGATGGAAAGAAATAACATTTTTCAGTTTGCAATTTATGTACAGTAAAATATTTAATCAAAATTGTAAAGTAAGAAGTGTAGAACCTGGCAATTGCGATTTGGATAATTCTTCATATAGTGCAAATATGTTAGACCGTTATACTTGCACAGTGCTCAGAATATTCCCAATATGAAATAAATAAATTAAAATGCATTAAATGAGTTAAGAATCAGATAATCAACGTTTTTCAAGTACATTTAGAGTACTTCGTTACCGCTACCTCATGCTATTTTTAAAATTTTTAAGTCCATAGTAGAAAAATTACTTTAACAGATAAATGACTTTTTATTCCGTATTTTGCAATGAGGTTTCTATCATATTTTACACCTGATTAATTTTAATGAATAATGAATTTTAATTTCCACAGTTATTGATAACCCCGTTATTTCTTGCTCTTGGTATTTTATATTATTCACTTTTTTTGGAACCAAAATTACTCACTGTCCAAACACATTTGTAAGTTTTCAATTTATTTCGATCGTTGATTTCTTCGGATAATAAATTAACCTAATTTTATTTTTCATAGACAACATAAAAAGCTTGTTTAAAACTACAACGTGGGCTCTAGTGTGTTCCCCCCCCCCCAACTATCACATAAGAGCTTTTATGTGATGTTGTTTGAATTCATGTATATTGGAATACGTTATCATTATATTGTGAATAAGTTTGATTAAATACATTTATAAGCGTGGAGAATTTAAAATTAAAGCTAGAGAGTAGTAGAGGGAATGAGTATAAGCTAAAAACAAAGGAGAGGAGACTATATTGACCAGTGAAGGGAGTAATCATATAAAAGCGAGGGAAGTTCTGCTTAGGATCAGTGAATCAAACTCTTATTTGTATATCTATTAAGAATTTAAATCCGATTAGTTAAAAACAAAAAAGCACTTAGTTATTGGGTTAAATGATAGCATCTGAAACGTATAACGTACATGCACAGAAAGTGTAGGTAATGGAATGAACTTTGAATATTCAATAATATCAATAATAATCTTTTATCAGAATTTTGTGATTTCCTGTTCATTTTAAATTGATTCTTAACTATTTTGAATAAGGTTAATATTGGCATGAGAAGGAAGATCAATACCAAGACTTTTTATAAAACACATATGGCTAATATGAAATGTAAAATACAGAAACTAGCAATAGATTATTATTCACAAAAAATAAATTTGAAAATAACTAGAGAATAATTTTTTTATAATGTCACTTCATACGTCTTTATCTTAAGGTATTCTAAAGGATAATATTATTAGAGTAAGAAAAATACAGTTTTGAATTAGAAAGTATTATACATTGATAGTATTATATATGTTTAATTATTAATAATTCAATTCCTTGAAACATAAATGTTCGTAAATTGCAACGCCGTGATCCTCAGGTCTGACATCCTAATGTTCTAATGTCAAAATATAACTATGTTTGAAGACATACAACCCTATTATGACAAATTGCTGATGCAGCAGTGTACTAGAATATGTTACAGAACGCAAAAACATATGTAGCACTAATTCAAAGACAGTGTAGATGCGACAATCATTTGCTGCCAAATCAAAATTTGATTGCTGTCTCGTCGAGTTGATGTTGTCATTTTGCGTTGAAATGTTTCCGCCGATTAGATATGGATCCATTATTATACACTGGAAACAAAGTAACAGTTGAAACAATTGCTTGCCTTCGATGAATCTGCTTCAAATATAGCGGAGGTGATCCAATTATTCGGAAAAATTAGGGCAACGATTGTTAGGATACGAACCGCATCATACTTACGTACTTTTATAAAAAGAATATCTTGATATACTTTAGTGAGTTTCAGCATGTCATTTTACAACTCCTAATACATTTCTAATTCTTAGAATAAATAATTTTTAATCGCTTTCATATGTGCTTGCAAGATGTTAGTAATTAGGTATTTATGCATATGCATTAATTAGCTTAGAAAAATTTAACCACTTGCATTTTTGTCTCTATATTCAAATAAAATATTTATTATCGAAATTTTTATCTTTTTCTACTACTTTCAAAAAATATTAACAAAATATATATGAATATACAATGGTTAATTACTTCACGTAATCAATTGCTAAGTTTCATTTGACTATTTTGTGAATATATTTAATTATGAATGTTTTCTATAATAACCTTTGCCTGCATGCGATTGCTTCAGGCAACACAACAAATAAATTTGAAATATCTTAACGTAATATCTGACAGGTAACTAAAAATTCCAAAAAAAGAAACTGTCGGGAAAAGTCTTTGGAAATACATTCTCTAAGCAAAATATTTATCATCACCACATTTTCATATCATGTAATAGAAAGACTGAAAATTTCTTTATAATATAATGCAGCCACTATATCAAATACTTGAAGCATTCTGAACTATTTTTCAGATATAAGGTTATATAAATACGTATTTTTTGGCTTGAGAATGGATGTGAACTATTTGTTTATTGTGATTTCATATAGAATCAATACACAGAAGAAAATAATGTAAAGTAGTATTTATAGAAGAGCATACTCGTATGTATGTGAATTTCAGCAAAAATTATAAGAATGAAACGTTGTTATAAAGAAACATCTCTTGAATAATTTTGTTCTAAAATATTACGTAAAATAAAATTTCATACTTGCTAAATTTTTTTAATAAACATCATATTTTGTTACTTTGTAAAGAGAGAAATAGTAATATTAAAAATAAATATTTTCAGTAATTGAAAAAAAAATGAAGCATTATTGATTGTTCGTTAATGACTTGTTGGAATAGATTTTGATAGATTTTCAATTAAATTAAAATTACACTTTATTTATGAACTATTATTCAACTAGTAATTTTGTTTATTTCAAACAAAATTTTATCCACGAATATTCTGAATCATAATTGTATAAATAGTTTCCCTCTTTATTGTATTCAATCTGATCTGATACATTACTGTTAGTATTTTACTTTACCAATCAGATTCTAGTAGAGTTATAATCAAAGATAATAATTATTCATATAAAACACTTCACATAGTAATGTATCTCATATTACAAAAGAAGTGAATCGACAATCATTGATAAGATTGTAAGATTTCAGACCGAGTTCCAGAAAAAATACATACACTCACAATATAGAGGAAAGTAAAAAAATATTCATATTGGAATTTTCACAATGTTCAATATCTAAGGATTCGGTTGGGACATGAGATCATAAAGGTTAAATTTCCTTTCGTGAATCAGATATGACATACCAGAATTCGGCACTATCAATCTCAGTCCTGAAAACTTATGAAATAACATCTTAAGATTTATTTATCAATGAAAATGTTGTAAGAAATCACCTTGATATCTTTGCTTCATATATAATTTATGTAGTGAATTTTCCGTGTATTAAAAGTTGTTTAATAAACTGGAAATTTATATGTTTTATTTCTTATTTTCAGTATTATTTTTCATTTCTAAGTTACAGATTGACTACCATAATAAATCAGTCTTTTCGATATGAGCCTGAATCCATTAGGTATATGCGAAAACAATATTTTCGCTTTAACAAAATCCATTAACGCTATAAACTCAAATTAAATGTAGCTTAAAGAAGAGTGTATAGTTGTTCCATATGAAAGAGGAATATTACTCAAACATATTATATGTCCACTAGTTAAGTGCTATCAGTTTCATTGTATCTGTACATTCAATCAGATATGAATCATTTACATTTTATAAATGTATTTTATATATTTTGAGAAAAATTGCATTTTAAGACATCTACACAATTTTCCAAAGTTTATCAGTGTTATAATTATTAAACTGTGACGTAAAAAATAACAACAAATGCAATATGAGTTCGACTGATGATGAAATCCTATCATTAATAAAAGATAAAATCCTATCAACGTTCTAAACGGATATTTTTTATTATTTAGTTTTTTTTTCCCGATTTTCCAACATTTATTTAGAATTGAGAAACTTATAACCAACTTTAAATAGAAAACATTCGCTTTACTTAGTGATAATTCTGAAAAAATCGATATATGTTTTTCAGTTGGTGTTTTAAGGGGACTTAGTACCTTTGCACCTTCAAAAATTCGATTTTTCAAATTTGTTTTTAAAAAATAGTGTTGAATGTTAGGAGCATTTTAAAGCAAACCGCGTCAAAATCCGAGAATTATTACGCCCTGTGCAAGAAAAAATGTAAATGTCTAAAGTGGCTTGTTCTATGTAATGCAATGTAAACAAACCTCTTTTTCTCAGTTTGTTATTTTCACACTTTCCCACAGGATTAAAAAAATGTTTTACATGTAGAGCTTTAAACTTTTACATCAGTGTTGTACTTGTAAATCTTTATTTTGTGAACCTCAGTTTTATTAATGGGAAGATTAGATTTTATTTTATAACATGATACATGAAAAAAAAGTTACTTAATACAAACTTGATAATTTATTTAATTTTTCAATTTTTTTTAATGAAAGATAAATTTAAAATTTGAGATTTACAGAATAAGGTCATTATTTAGCTTTAATTTGGTGTAAGAATTATAGTTCTATTGTACATCTTTCAAATGTTATCTTGTGGGTAACTTAAGGAAAGCTAATTTATTTTTCAAATTTTTGTACGCATATTTCATGTTGTATAAGAAAATATAATAATTTAATAGCAAAACTTGACCCAATATTTCAAACTATACACTTTATTACACAAACTGGAAAAGTTTCATATTGAAATGAGCAAAAATAGTTGATTTATGAAGAATTGAAAAAAGTTTGTCAAAATATTCTACTTTTGATTTCGTAAGGTACTAAGTCCCCTTAAGATGCAGAATTACTATTATCTTCACATAATTAAAATTTATTTTCAACAAAAATATTTTATTCTTCTAAATTAGTTACATTTATTAATCTTGTATTTAATTTTACAAAAAGTGATTTAGTTATTCATTACTTTCTTGAAATATATATATATACTCTATCATTAAAATATACACAATTAAAACATTGTTTCTTTTTAAATAAACAATTGCACCTATTAAGTTTCTCAAATCCTATGGATCTAAACATTTTCTAATTCATAATATCATTAGTGACCACTGAAATGAAGCCATTTATGTATTTGAATAATAATCATACTTTACGAGGTTGATAGTTGCTAGAAATTTGAGGTAGTAATTATTATTTGATATTTCTATTAGTATATTTCTAACTTAATAATGAAATTAATACGATGAACAAAAATATTATAACTGAAAAACAATTATACGTAGAAAGGGTTCCTGATAATCTGTATCAAAACGTTGTCTAAATACTTCTACAACCATTCTAGCTTTGAATTATTAAGCACCCAAGAAACTATTGTTTAGTTAACCCAAAAATGTCGTACCTGGCAACTTTTCAAAAACTTATCTAGTTTTTGCGTATATTTTTTGTCTGCTTTCACTAGTAATGAATTTA
>BMAW01069242.1:0-14540 GCA_019974015.1 Nephila pilipes | reverse complement strand
AATAGTATGACTTATTAGGTATCTAAGTAAATACGTAAAACTTGCAAAACAATTTTTTTTTAAATAATGTGCCAAAATAAAGTGAATATTTATTACCTTCAGCATATAATTAAATTTGTCATAAATCATACATAGCGAAAAATTAATAATTTTACCAACATATATATCTACCAAAACAAACCTATGTGGTATGAGTTAACATCGGATTTCTTTATGAGCAAGCAGTTTACATCTGGTACATCAGTTTTATTTTAATTCATATATTCAATACAATTCTCACATTATTCAATTATTTATATTCGATAGGAAATAATCTGAGTATATTTTTATACATCTATAGAATTATTCTTGTTTAATTGTGTAATTAAAATGTTGCTCAGTAAGCCTATTTAAACTTGCTTCTGGCGTTTGTTTGTACACTTCCGATATAAGCTTTAAATTATTTTCTGCCTTAAACAGATGTATTTTTGAGCTGCTAACGACTATTCCAGTCTTTTGTTTTCATTAAGCTTATTTTGTATTTCAAATTCTTTCATGTTTTAATATTGTTATTCATCATTAGATCATCAGTTGATTCTGACATGTTAAAAATAAGGGCCTCAATATTTATTCTAGTATTGTAATTATTTTAAACCCTCTAAAAAATACATGTGAATACTTAAAGTGTAATCACGCTCTTCTGAATTATAGTATATTTTACATATAAACACTTTATATTTATCAGGCCGATTGCTTAAAAAATAAACCAATATTGGATTAAACTATTTTCTCATTTAATCAGGATAAATAATTTAAGCTGTAACAGTTATATAACAATTTATGATTGAAACGGGTGCAATTTTGTACCTGGAAGGGTTTTTTAATGTGTTTTGCAAACAAAATTAATTTAATCATAAGTTGATTATAATGTTTCAAATAGGTTTCAACAGTTTTTAAGAAAAACATATGCGAATATGTAAATTCTATAAACAATTTCAAATTTAATAATATATATTTAGCTAGTATTAAATTATTTTTCTCAAAGTAATATTTATTAATCAAATACAATTTTTACTTATATGTTTTAATGTAAATGAAGAGAAATTCTTACTATTGTAAACAACAAGACACATATCTAAACTTATGTTTGTGATAATTTGATTTTTAAAAATATGTATAAAATGTTAATTTTTAAAAATATATTTGAATAGGAATGATACAGTTGGGGATAAAAAAACAGAATTTTGAGGAAATAGAAAATTTTACATTCTATAAATCTTGAGTACTGTTTAAGAATCTGTAACGTTGCCTTGTCGTGCAAATGTCATTCGTGTTTCTTCCAACCAACACTAGAACCAAAGCATATTAAAGAAATGCATGAATAAAGTGGTTAAATTGTGTAAATAAAAATACAAGTATCAACATATAAAAGAGCTAGATAATATGATTGGCATAGTACTAAGGTGAACATTTATAAGTGTTTTTACAATTTATAATGAATCATACATATCTATAATATTTATGTCATGTATCGAATACAAAAGAGATTGTTTTATTTATTCGGTGTGCAAAAAAGTTGGAGTTTATGAATAGAATAAAATCTGAATATACTGCACCAAATATTTATTCAAAATTTTGCAATATTTTTGGGCCACATTATAAAAAGAAACCAAGATATGAAATGTCTGTGTATAAACTTTAATTATATTAAAATCAAATTTTGAATTACAACACAAACAAGTAGTAGTTTCTAAACCCAAGTCACACGAGTTTAAATTGGATTACTTAAAAAATGTGAGACAATAGTGATGAAACACAAGACAATCACTTATAATATGATGAACATTGAGACATAACAGGATGGATGCCTGATTAGATTGGGAAAATTTGGTTCCAAAATATACATTAAATTTGAGTTTAAATTAAAACCATATTCTTTAAAAAAATATATTCTGAAATATCTTACTCTTGTAATATACTTCAATTCATAATAGAATTAATCAGGAATAAAAACTATTTTTGTCAACATTTGATTCTGAATGTATCATTTCTAACTTTTTGATTACCACATATTATTATTGGAACAAAATAAAGATGTACAATTCTTCGAAAATAGTAAAACCTTAACATCTTAAATACAAATATATATCTTAAAACAAGATAAAAATGTAGAATAATTTCTCTGTCAATTAAAAAAAAAAAGACAGTTTCGTTACACACTTATGAAGTGAAAAAAAATGGAAGTCTTGTCGAGCATCATCACTGTATAGTTATCGATAAAAAAAAAGTGTAGCAAAGTGGCTCAAAATTTTAACAACACTGCTTCTTGAATACTGTAATGTTATTCTATAAAATATAAGCTTCATACACAAATATTTACAAGTATAAAAATAATTTGAACACTGATGAAAATAACACGATCTATACAAATTAAAGTAAGATGTCACTAAGCTACGATTAGGATGTAATATTATGTATTGATACAAAAAGAACCTGTAAAGTACATATAACTACTCACAGAGAATCATTTTCAAATCATGATCAATAACAATTCAACAACATTTTTATATCTTAAATAAAAGAATCCTTCTGAAGTTGTGAGTGAGTGTCTGGGAAAAAAATGTAAACAAACACAGACGCGAAAATGAGTACGCGCACATACTCATTTTAATATTCATGTATTCTACCGCGTGTAGCGTGGTAAATACGAAATATAGTTTGAAATATTAAAGGAAACCATATTTGTTTTTGAACCCCACTTTGTAAAATACGTAGTCAGTATATAGAAGGAACTTTTATAGTCCTTATATTTGTAATAATTTTTTGAGAATGCTGATTTCCCATTTTTTTTTTTTTTTTTTTTTTTTGGTTTTGAATACTTGTAATGTACACTCGATAAAGGTATACGCTCAAATCTGATACAAACATACTCATTTCAAAATGAGTACGTCTAGGTATTCATTTTTGAGTATTTCTTTTTTTCTCCGTGCAAATATCTGAATATTTTGCTGTTTGGTATATAACTTTTTTTTACAATACGCTTATTATTTTTTTAGAAATAACATTTACTACTTAGTTTCTCCAGCTTGTGTTATTTATTCAGTAACGTTTGAATAAGTTCATAATGAAGAGGAAATATTTTCTGTCAATTTCAGCCCGAAACTAAAAGGCTGATCAACAAATTTTAAAAAGGATATAACCAAGCGCTTGCTATTTCTTTTGATTTGTCCATATATTTCGTGGTAAAAACTACGCAATATTTAAAGTAAACTCCATTTTCAATTTTAGAATAAGTGATCTCTAAGTATTGAAACAGTATATTATGTTCAAATTTATTTTTCAATGTTTCATTACCGAATGAAGATTCTTGAAAGAAGCGTGGTTATTGGTATCTAAAATTATTCAAGAATGCCACTTTTTTTTTCGTCACTTATCTTACGACTGACATTATTTGACATATCAAACAAACTGCAATTCGTTTTTATATCAATTTGGTTAATTTTTAAAAAATAGTGAATCCCAATGTTCTGTTTCAGTTTCTAAAAGAACTTTTCTACATTCCCGTTGTTATTTAATGTAAACTTTATATGTTCAAAGTGATGCTTGGAATTTAACATTAGATTTTTATCAGACCCGTCAAAACAACTGGCTTCTACATTTTTGTAAAAACAATCCAAATTGAAATATTTAATTTCACTTTGTTGGCTATTAACAAAACAGGTGAATGATTTCATATCATTAAAAATCAGATCCTTATAAGTTCGGTATTTTTTAAAGATATGCTAAAACCAGTTTTTTTCCCTCTAGTCTGCTAAATCTAGTATTAAAAGCAACTTCTGCTTCTTCTTGTAGGAACAAAAAAAAAATATGTTTATTTAAAAGTTATTTACATTTAAAGTTATAAAATTATTAAATTTGAGGAAAAGAAAATAAATCGACCCAGATTTTCTGATTAATGTTCATTTAGCAAGACGAAAACCAAGATTATGGCTCGTGGGCATTCGATTCCGTAAACAGTTGGGGGCTTGACCAAGATGTATTTTAGGCAATCATATTTCAGCGTCTATAATGCTTCCCGCAATTCTTTCTCAAGAAAGGTTATGGGTGGAGAGGGAGTGAACATCTTCTATAGATATACATTCCCTTGCTTCGTGTGCAAAAGCGAACCCATAGGCACTTTCAGAGACAGAAAATATTTTTCTATTCTTTTCTCAGGAATTGGCTTAGGCCCTTTATCTCTTCAATGAAAAAAAAATTGGGATGAGGGAAAAAAATTATTTTTTCAAAAGTTTTGGCCATCTATAATAGTATAATAAAAGAAAGTCATTCTAAAGTGTTTTGATATTGAGAAAGAAAAAAAAAAAAACTTGGGACTATATATGCCTCTTTGCACCACCCCTAGATAAACCACTGCTATTAAATGAATATTTTGGGGGATTTAGATAACATTTATGACAGTTGTTTTTTCTTCGGAGTATTGATACAAACAGTAATTATGTATATACACTCTATAACAAACAAACAAACAAACAAACAAAAAAAAAACGACACATGTAGAAGAAATTATCTGATAAAAACAAAAAAAATTGGCGGTTACGAAAGTTATGTACAGAATGGAAAATGATTAAAATTTTAGAAAAAAATGAATGATTTATTTTAGAGTTATAGAGTTACAAAGTAAAGAATTCAATAAAGTGTTGACCCCCCTTCTAGCCTAAATGAAAGATGCCTCACGAAGTGGCATAGAGTGGTAACCCTCCCTGATGGTCTCGTGCGACATTTCTTGACAAATTTGCTCCAATTGTCGGGTTAGGTCATCGACATTTCCTGGTAGATGCAGACGCCTTCTAATAATATTTCAGACATAATCGAATGGAGAAAGATCTGGTGACCTGGTTGACTAAGGAGAGGTTTCCCAAGAGGTAAGATAGTTCATAGTAACATAAGCAGTATGTAGTCTGGAATTATCTTGTTGAAAAATAAGGCCAGGGTACCGCAAAAGGAACGGCAGCAAAATAGGTCTCAGAATGTCGCTGTGCTGGAAGTGTGCCTCTAATGACGACCAAAGAGGTTCGTCTATCAAGCGAAATGTCGTCTATCACCCCAGTCCATGATTCCTAGTTGTGGCCTGTGTGGCGTGCAATACACGGAGAAAAAAAGAAATACTCAAAAATGAATACCCAGACGTACTCATTTTGAAATGAGTATGTTTCTATCAGATTTGAGCGTATACCTTTATCGAATGTGAAACATTACAAGTATTCAAAACCAAAAAGAAATAGGAAATCAGCATTCTCAAAAAAATTATTACAGATATAAGGACTATAAAAGTTCCTTTTATTTACAGACTATATATTTTACAATTTCGGGTTCAAAAACAAATATGGTTTACTTTAATATTTCGTATTTACCACACTACACGCGGTAGAATACATGAATATTAAAATGAGTATGTACGCATACTCATTTTCGCATATGTGTTGTTGAATTGTTATTGATCATGATTTTCTGATTTATGATTTAAAAATGATTTTCTGTGAGTAGTTATTTGTGCGTCTTACAGGTTTTGTTTTGTCTCTATCCGTATTACATTGTAATCGTAGCTTAGTAACTACTTACTTTAATTTGCATAGATCATTGTTGAAAATTATTTTATACATGTAAATATTTGTGTATGAAGCTTATATTTTATAGAATAACATTACAGTATTCAAAAAGCAGTGTTGTGAAGTTATAAGAATTTTGAGATACTTTGCTACACTTTTTTTTTCTTTCTTATCGATGACTATACAGCGATAATGCTCAACATGAATTCCATTTTTTTTTACTTCATAAGTGTGTAACGAAACTGTCTTTTGTAATTGACAGAGAAATTATTATACATTTTTGTCTTGTTTTAAGATATATATTTGTATTTAAGGTGTTAAAGTTTTAGTATCTTCGAAGAATTGTACATCCGTATTTTGTTCCAATAATACTGTGTGGTAATCAAAAAGTTAGAAATGATACATTCAGAATAAAATGTTGATAAAGATAGTTTTTATTCCTGATTAATTCTATTATGAATTGAGGTAAGTTTCAGATGCTTTATGACAGAAGTAAGATATTTTAAAATATATTATTTTAAACAATATGATTTTAATTTAAACTCAAATTTAATGTATATTTTGGAACCAAATTTTCACAATCTAATCAGGCATCCTGCCTGTTATGTCTCATGGTTCATTATATTATGTGATTGTCTTGTGTTTCATCAATATTGTCTCACATTTTTTTAAGTAATCCAATTTAAATTCCTATGACTTGGGGTTAGAAACTACTCCTTGTTTGTGTTGAATTCATAATTTGATTTTTATATAATTAAGGTTTATAGACAGACATTTCATATCTTGGTTTCTTTTTATAATGTGTCCCAAAATTATTGCAAAAATTTGAATAAATATTTGGTGCAGTATATTCAGATTTTATTCTATTCATGAAATCCAACTTTCATGCACACCGAATAAATAAAGCAATTTCTTTTGTATTCAATACATGACACAAGTACTTTAGATATGTATAATTCACTATAAATTGTAAAAACAATTATAAATGTTCACCATAGTACAGGGCCAATCATATCATCTAGCCCTTTTATATGTTGATACATGTATTTTTCTTTACATAATTTAACCATTTTATTCAAGCACTTCTTTAACTTAATATTGTTGAAAAATATGCTTGTGCCGAGATGAATTGTAAAGTAATTCATCTCGGTTCTGGTGTTGGTTGGAAGAAACACGAATGACATTTGCACGACAAGGCAACGTTACAGATTCTTAAACAGTACTCGGGATTTATAGAATGTAAAATTTTTTATTTCCTCAAAATTCTGTTTTTTTTTTATCCCTGAGAGTATCATTCCTATTCAAATATAATTATAAAATTAATATTTTATGCAAATTTTTAAAAATCAGATTATCACAAACATAAGTTTAGATATGTGTCTTGTTGTTTACAATAGTAAGAATGTTTTCTGTACTTCATTTACATTAAAACATATAAGTAAAAATTGTATTTGATTAATAAATATCACTATGAGAAAAAGAATTTAATTCTAGATAAATATATATTATTAGATTTGAAATTGTATATAGAATTTACATATTCACAAATATTTTTCTTAAAAACTGTTGAAACCTTTTTGAAACATTATAATCAATATATGATTAAATTAATTTTGTTTGTAAAACACATTAAAAAACCCTTCAAGGTACAAAACTGCACCCATTTGAATCATAAATTGTTATATAACTGTTACAGCTTATTTATGTATCCTGATTAAAAGAGGGAATAGTTTAATCTAATATTGCTTTATTTTTTAAACAATCAGCCTGATAAATATATATATTGCTTATATATAAAATATATTACAATTCAGAAGAGCGTGATTACACTTTAAGTTTTCACTTGTATTTTTCAGAGGGTTTTGAAATAATTACAATACTAGTATAAATATTGAGGCCTTTATTTTTAACATGTCAGAATCAAACGATGATCTAATGATGCATAGCAATATTAAAAAATGAAATAATTTGAAATAAAAAATAAGCTTAATGAAAACAAAAGACTGGAATAGTCGTTAGCAGCTCAAAAATACATCTGTTTAAGGCAGAAAATAATTTAAAGCTTATATCGGAAGTGTACAAACAAACGCCAGAAGCAAGTTTAAAAAGGCTTACTGAGCAACATTTTAACTACACAATTAGACGAGAATAAGTCTATAGATGTATAAAAATATACTCGGATTATTTCCTATCTAATGTAAATAATTGAAAAATGTAAAAATTGTATTAAATATATGAATTGAAATAAAACTGATGTACCAGATGTAAACTGCTTGCTCATAGAGAAATCCGATGTTAACTCATACCACATAGGTTTGTTTTGGTAGACATATATGTTGGTAAAATTATTAATTTTTCGCTATGTATGATTTATGACAAATTTAATTATATGCTGAAGGTAATAAATATTCACCTTATTTTGGCACATTATTTAAAAAAAACAGTTCATGCAAGTTTTACGTATTTACTTAGATACCTAATAAGTCATACTATTTGATTCATTCATTTCAAAAATGAACTCAACTTTAAGCAACACCAAAACATTATGGCAGTGGCTGTTGCAGTAGAACATAATATAGGTCAAAACAAAATTGAAAAAGTTTATGTATATCATATTTTACACATAACTTTTTTCAAAATTGAAAAAGTTTATGGGTATCAAATTATCTTAGATTATGTATTAATCAAAGTGCTAAAATCACATAATTTAAAATTCCGCTTTTAAAGGTGGCTAAACAATAAAATGCCTTGCATGTCTTGAAATAGGCAAGTTTACAAAATACTTTTGTACGCAATTAACCTTTCTAAGAGAGTAATTTCGTGTAAAATTGAAAATACTTTTTTTAGATCAGGAATTACAAAATGAACAAAATCAACTGGCAAAATGAAACATGTTAATCGGTTTCAATACCTTTATTATTCTATATTCCAAAATTTCTTTACAATATGTGATATTATGAATAAAATTAAATGTATTTACAAACCAATGCATAATGTATATTTTGTTATATTATGAACTGATCCATATTGTTTAAATAAGATTTATGTTATTGTATAATACGTAATTCAGAAAAAGCAATGCTCTCATTTGACCATACTGCTTTGCTTTAAATGAAAACACTTGCGATATTTCTAAAAAAATCTTGTTGTATTGATATTTTTTAAAATCTTAAGGAGACAAGCTCTGTCCAAGTAAATTTTAATCCATTAACACCAATTCAATATAACACATGTGTTTAGTAAAAAAAAACCCTTCAAAATTCCTTGTATAACAAATGTTTTGGGATCTAAGTGTGTCAAAGTTTATAATTCAAAGCAGCAATAACCGCTATATAGAATGGATGGTTTAACAGACCAAGCAGAAATTCTTACATGTAATAGTTTATACTATAATGGTTAAGTTTATACCAAAAATATAGCTGCATTAATTGGTCGTGTAGATGACTTGCCTCTCTTTCGAAAAATTAAAGATCTGTCTACAAATAACGATGCATATATAGCATATTTATTTGAAACAGCGTTGTTTGAAAAGCATTTTCACTCGTAGTTAGCAACCTGACAAAATGTTGTTGCTTTGAAAGAAATAAAAAATATTTTTACCTTTACATATGAAAACTTCCTATATTTTAAATACCTCATTGAAAGCTACATTAAAATATAAGTAATATTGTACGAATGGGGATAGAGTTGGAATATAGCATGCATTAGATAGCAGTGTTTATAAGTGATTTTTAAAGAGACATGCCTTCATCTGCAGGAGTTAAAATATTAATTTTTTCTTAATATTCTTGTTTCAAAATTGTGACTGTTTTGTTTTTAAATACCCGATATCTATGTGTAAGATATTCAGAATAAAATTTTCAAAAATATGATACGGCTTTATTTTTTCTGTATACAGCGAATCATTAATTTTAGGTTTTAGCTTAGTTATGACGTTAATTTAAAAGTAAATATGTATTAGATAGGAGGAAAAAGCTGTACGCATGTAACAATATACATGTAAAAAATGTAAGTTTTTTATAGTGGAAAATCTAATATTCATCATAATGTTTCCAAGATATTTCTAATAATTTATTATTATTAAATGACTAAACTTTAATTAAAATTCCATTTCTGAAACAAACTATATATTGCTTCTAAAAGCATAAATATAATTCTTAATGAACTGATTTGCTTCTGTAACTAATAGCTCAGATTCCTTGCACATTTGTTTTGAAAAGAGTTTAACTCTTGAATCGAATCGATTTTCGTTAATTAAAGATTTATTAAACCACTCGAATTGATTTAAATTTGTAGTTTAAGTTCAAATTATCGTTTATGATCACATAACAGTTGCATTTTTGTTTCTAAAAGTAACAGTTTTGTTACACACAGTAAATGAAAGAATTTTGAATCAGAAGTTTTGTAACAAAATCTTCATAAACTGTATGTCAAATAATATATAAGATGAAGAAAATGATACTCGCAAATAAAGAGGTGCTTATTTAATTGCCTAAAAATTTAAATTGATACATATATTTCTGTTTAAAATTTATTTTTTGATACAACAACCGTATCGGAAAATAAATTCAAAACATACTCACTGGATTGTTTGATTCTCATATTTGATGCAGTAACAGATTCACAAATAAACACATGACATTCATTTTTCTATTCCACACTCATAATTGATACAGAATTATATTGAAAATGAGTATGTGAAGTTTCCATTTTGAGTACGTACAAAAATGAGTATGTGCGAGTCTTAAATATGAGTACGTTGGAATCGGAACTATTTTGAGTATGTGACGTATTCAAAAGTGAGTACGTGATGTTGTCATTCTGAATATGTGCTTGTTACTAAAGATGAGTATGTGCGAATCTCAAATTTGAATACATTGACATTGGAGCCATTTTGAGAATGTGATGTATTCAATGGAGAGAACGTTGTACTCTATTTTGAATACCCGTTTTCCTCAGTGTAGTGAAAGTAGGATTGGCGCACTGCCCTGGGCGTAAACGCTATAATTCCTCAGTCAGTATCATTTGAACTGATCGAGCCAAGCACCAATGTAATCTAGCTCCACAGTGTGCAGGCGTGAGTGGCAATTGGCGTATGCGGTCGGTAGGAGTGTAGATTTCGCTTCTTCATCCGCTTGTGAAAGGTCATGGGGGACACTCGGGTGCGGGTCGCACGTCTGATGGTCGGTAACGATAAAAAAGGTGCTGTGACAGCTGACCACTCTATCCTCCCCATCTGCTGTGATCTTAGGTCGAACGCTACTATCATGACGCGGAAATCTGCAACTTGTCCACATATTCTTACCAGCATCTTCTAATCGTCGCATCGCTTCGAACTTATGACGAGCAATTCTCCGATTTACTCAATCTTCATCTTTCAATCCAATGATACGTCATCTTTCAAACTCTGACAGTTGCTGGTGAAGAGCTCGAAACTTACGGCGAGGCTTTATTTTTTCAGTCGTTGAAATGCTTCCTAAGCCGCAATACAACAGAAAATTTTACAATCATATTGAGAATCTCTTCTTGTATACACCTGTGGAAAGCTCAGTTCCGATGCGCTTTAGCTCTCTCTATTCATTCATTTCAAACCAAAATTTAATCATTTCCATATTTGGTCCATGTGTTTTTGCGTACGAAATTTCATTATATTCGGGCAACAACTCCATCTTGGAGAGTAGTTTTTTCTTCGTTATAAAAAGTATATAATATGATCCTTAACTGATGAATAAAATTGCGTTATGATTCGGAGTTGCAATGAGAACCCTTTTTTAAAAAAAATTAAGACTGTTTATTCATTTTGATGAGTTAGAGAGTCATTATGTATATATAATTAAAATGGATAATGCAAGAGTTGTTGCTCAGCTGTCTTTAATACAACAGAAGAGATAGAATTTCAACTTACCTGGTACTTAACAACTTAATTACTTTTAAAGAAAGGAATTTCTCCAGATAATGCCGAAGCTCGACTAAAGTATGATAGAATAAATAAATCTTACTTCTGCTATGTATTCTGAATGCTTGATTAATATATATATATATATATATATATATATATATATATATATATATATATATATATATATGTAACGTATTTACTTTAACGTTTATTCAATAGTAATGAATCATTCCTTACATTTCCGAAATACTTTTATTTCCTTATTGTAGCAGATTTTAATCGGGCTTCGGCCACCAATGACCGAAGCGAAATTCCCATACAAATCTCAAATGATCAGAGAGAGAGAGAGAGAGAGGACGAGCGTAACTATGTTAAGAGAGCAGCAGTAAGGTAATGAGAGGAATATAAGAAGAGGAGAGAAGCATAAGAAGAGAATCTTTTTCGCTGTGTTTTGCTATTTATGTGAGGGAAAATACAATTAAACGTCAGAGTCCAGAAGGTCTGAATGGAGGGACTTCCAGGAAAGATAAGTATAGACTTAAAGTCTGGTAGGGAAGAGAGCATTGTCAGCAATTTATTAGAACGCGTGATCGAATTAATTAAAAAGAATAAGGAATTGTATCAGGAAATACGAATGAACATTATCGTTTAAAGAAGAGAATGGGTAAATTTAGTAAATTAAAATATTTTAATGAGAAATTAATGGGAATTGAGTTTAATCATTACAATTTACCCCCTCCGCAAGTCGTGGATGTGCGTTGGGCCTAACACATAACTTTTATCTTACAGGGGTGTCAAAGAAAAAAGTCAAATTTAAAATTTGAGTCATATTTAAAAATATTAAATCTAAAAAATTCCTATTTAAAATTTTAAAAAATTTTAGGCCTTGAATCCTCCTTGAATCCCTATGATCCTCATAGAACACAAACAATTTTCAAAAGTATTCAAAATATTAAATACTAAATAAAAAAGATTAATTTGTTATGTGTGGTAGTGTGCCAAAAAATCTAACATAACTTTTACAGAAAAAGCTTGCCAACATATCCTTGAAACTGAAAAAGAAATACATAAGCAACAGAGATGTTTAGGTGGCGTTTTGTTCAAAAGTAATAATAAAACATGTTAAAAATTTCATAAAGATTAATTTGACAATTCTTAAATTGAATTGAATTTTGGTCACTGATGACAAGACTGACACTGTAGCAGATACATTATTTACATTTTTCACATGCATCTGTGGGTTGAGGAATGAACATGTAAAAAATTAACTGTGTTCTTCTGCATAGTACAGAAATGTCAACAGACATAGAAATACAAGTTTTTTAAAATTGGTTTTACAAATATTAATTAAATTTCAAGAGTAGTTATAAAAGTATGTTTCTATTATTTATTACTTTCTTATTGTCTTAGTCTAGAACAATTTCTAAACCAAAACCTTTTGCAAAATTAGCTGAAAAAATGTGGTTTTGTTAACAAACTGTGCCACACTTGTTCGCATATCAAACAGGAACAGCTATGCTATTTTATTTATTCATATTATTCATCATTTAAATTAATTACCCACTTCCTTTAAAATTAATATCTTCATCTATAAAAATCATCTAAACTAGACATACATTCCTTCAAATACAAAACATCCTTTTTAAACTTTAAGTAGTATTAATGATAATTAAACATTCAAAAATTTTCTTTTTCTTTCATTTCATAAAACACATTGTGGACTTTAATTTTAAAACCATATAATATTCATTTCAAAAAGTATATAACATTTCTTATTTAATACAAAATATTCATTCAAATCAATATATTATTTATCATTTCTCAATTATGTAACGTAAAAGAACAATGTGTTTCATTCAGATCAAAAGTATATAAAATCAAAAATATTTCTCAATACTTTATTCAATTCAAAATATTGTTAATAATCATTTCAAAATTAAATAATGATAATCTAAAATCAATATAATATTCATTCAAATCAAAGTATATAAAATCAAAAATATTTCTTATAATACCATTTTAAAATATGCACCTCACATATCTAAATAAACATTGTAATTATCATTTTCTTAATAAAGCACAAATTATCAAAATTAAATCATATTCATTTATAGACCAAATATTATTATATTTAATGTTGGTTAATTTTGCTTACTTTGTATTACAATAGTAAGATTTCAATTTCTATAATAAAAAAATGTTACATTATAGAATTCTGAAATATTACTGCTGTTACAATCATTGTTTTCATTTGATTACACACATCAAAATAAAACAATTTCACTTTCACTAAATTAAGTTTTAAATTGGAATGAATTATAACATGCAAACTGTCATATGTTTCTTGAGTTATTTGTTTTAAAAAAAGAAAGATTTATGGAAAACTTAGCTGCAGCACTAAAGTTGACATACTTGGGCAAGAGTTTTAGGAACAAGTACTTGTATATGTCATAGGTTTCATTTCTGAAGATTGAAGGTAGCTAAGAACACATATAGCCTTAATTTTGTATTGAGCTCCAACGTTTTGAGAGTTGATCGGCAGAACAAATTGCCGTAGAAAACAATCTCAAAAATTTCCTGGAGTGATGATTGAATCTATGCGTTATTTTGATTTTTTTTTATCGATGTTTTGGTAGTTATTTTGACTGTAAGGGTAGGGTCATCAAAGTATAAAAAAATCATCCACGAGGCTTCAAGGTCTTTACATCGGTCGGGAAATGGATCATCTGATGCGGCTTTCAAACGGGGATCAGTAGAAAGCGGAAGTAAATTCTAATTATTTACAGAAAATAATTCTGCACAGTCTCTCTCTCCCATATATTAAAAATCTTAATTTCAGGTTTCCACCAGGATAACTCATCTTGCTGGCTAAATGTAACGATCCTATCGACTAAATGTAACGTATTTACTTTTACGTTTGTTCAATATTAATGAATCATTCCATGCATGGCCGAAATACTTTTATTTCCATATTGTAGCAGACTTTAATCGGGCTTCGGCCACCAATGGCCGAAGCGAAATTCCCATACAAATCTCAAATGATCAGAGAGAGAGAG
>BMAW01069229.1:0-32247 GCA_019974015.1 Nephila pilipes | reverse complement strand
ATATATATATATATATATATATATATATATATATATATATATATATACATACATACATACATACACTTATATATACAACCTCTGACAATAAAGTTCGGTGAATAATCCTTTCACATTAACGTAGATTAAATATTAACGAAAGTTACCTTACTGTCCTTCCAAATAGTCACCTCCCATAACTATGCACCCCTGAGATCAATTATATGTGTCCTGAAAACGGTGCAAGAAGTCTTCTTTTGGGATGGAGTTCAAAAGACTCGTCACGTTTCGTTGGATGTAAGAAATATCGTCAAATCTCTTTCCTTTCAAAGCGAGTTTGAGTCGGGGGAATAGGAAAAAGTCTGGAGGATTGAGATCTGGCGAGTATGGTGGATGTTCAACTTGCACCACCGCCTTTTTTACCAGGAGCTGTTTGACGATACTGGCTATATGAAGTCGAGCATTATCGTGAACAAAAAAAAAGAAAAAACCATGAACCTTGTTGACCGCATTGGGGTCGTGCCCTAAGTAGACGTTTCATGAAACGGGTCAAAATTTCAATGCACCTTGCAGCATTCATCGTCGTTCCCAAAGGCAGAAATTCCTTGTAGATAATGCCTTGATTATCAAAAAAGGTGGGGAGCATCATTTTGATGCATGATTTTTCTGCTCTGACCTTTTTCCGATGAGGTGATGAAGGAGAACGCCATTCCATGCTTTGCCGTTTCCTTTTAGGGTCGCACTTGAGACATCACGATTCATCCTCAGTGACAATATAGAAATTTGATGTCGCATCCGCTGACAAAATCCTGTGAAGATTCGAAACGTGCCTGCTTCTGATCGTCAGTCAAGTTATGTGACACAAGACGACAACAAGTTCTTCTCATCCCTAAATTTTGGGTAACGATTTGTCGCACGGATTCAAGCTTAAGCTGTAGTTAATCAGTCATCATGTGCACAGTTAATCGACGATCTTTCGTGAGTAATTTCCTCATATTCTCAATGTTTTCGTCACTAACGGAAGTTGCCGGTCTTCCTCTTCGGGGGTTGTTAGAAACACTTTCCCGGCCCTCTCGAAAGTGGACGAACCACTCGTACATGCACTTCATGGACAGTGCTTGATCTTCATAAACACGTACCAGCATCCCATAAGTTTCTTTCGGTGTCTTGCCAAACATAAAACAAAACTTTAAATTGATCTTTTGTTCATTCATTTTCCTGTTCTCAGTTAAGAACCAACGCACTAAACAAGCACTTTGTAAAACATGTCTTACACGGAACACAAACGACGCTCAACGGAACAACTGTGGGGGAAGATGGTCAACACTTTGCAGCTACGCAGGTGCAGCGTTTTGTTTGGCCAGTGTTGCCAGATCGGCCGTTCTGACTTCATTCACCGAACTTTATTGTCAGAGGTTGTATATATATATATATATATATATATATATATATATATATATATATATATACACACACACACATATATATATATATATATATATATATATATATATATATATACACATATATATATATATATATATATATATATATATATATATATATATATATATATACTTGAGACTTTTGACAATACCCGGCTTTCCCTACTCAGTGGATCAATGAGATATATGAAGGCAAATGAAACTCTAAATGATGGAAATCAGGTATCATCCAAGAAACTTACCTGATCGCCTTCTAAAAAGAGAACATTTTCATGTTATTCCAAATGAGATATCCCTTTTCCAATGTTATGGCTGTGAAAGTTCAGGGGTAATAATGACTAGGTGCCCTACCAGCAACCCCAACTCCTCATGAAGACCAAACGTAGCAACAAATCATATCATTGCTTATGAAACAGAGACTAGATTGCTTCGTTAATACCATGTTGTGGCAAAAGAGGACGTGTATGTGTAGACACAGGATTTTCATATGTAATTGCTGGGATAAAGATGTACCAGGTATTCAAAGATAAGGGACTCGTCTTCAAAGAAACCCCGTTAACGATGTGCTTAGTGGATGTTCAACAGACCACAGGTGAAACCCTAACAACCCAAGTGAGAGATTCAGGGAAGATCAGTCTTGACCAGTTTCATCATTCTTCCAAAGGCAAATGGAAATTAAACTCTACTAGGAACAGACTTCCTTAGTTCTGCTGGTATGGTTCTGGATGTGAAGAATGCTTGTTGGTACTTCTGGGAAACCCCTATCCACAAGTATCAATTTGGTGAAGAATCGGACACCCCGTCCATAGCCGAAAAGATGTCCAGCAATAACTGTAAATTAAGAGAGGGGGAAGGAGAAAGTTTAACCTCTGTCCAAAAGGAGAAACTTAACCACTTGTTAGAATCCTTTCAAATTGTCTTTGAACCAGAGAGAGAAGCACCTTCTGTTTTAAAGCAACAGGATTAGTTTTACGCGGATAAAAAGAGAAAGGTTGCCCTAAGATATAAGCCTGGAGAACATGTCTTTGTAGCATCACATCCATTGAGCAATGCTTCACAAGGAAGAACAAAACTAAAGCCACGCAGAGATAGGCCCTACGTGATTTTAACACAGATGTCAGCTTCCTCGTATGAGATTGCTAGTATTGATAATCTGAGGGTACATCTTAGAGTTTATCACAAATCCGCTTTAACCCCTTGTAACAATGACAAGGTAAACACTATCATTCCCCTTGATAAACTTGGCCATCCACCTAAAGTCCCACGAACTTCTGGTTCCTCGTCGGGATTCCATCGAAACCAGAGGGGGAGGATGTAATCAATAGCTATATTTATTATTTATTGGAGTGACAACTGATGGATAGCGCCTGATACTGATACGGTTTCTGAGACAGATACTGATACAGATACTGTTACGGATACTGAGACAGATACTGATACGGTTTCCCTCGCGGGGTGAAATGGAGAGATAAGTTACGTGATTCGGCTGCTGGAGATCTAGATGCTTACCGTCGAGCGGGAACCTCTCCTATTGTTGTTATTTTTGCTGTAACATATGAATCTGTTAATGGATTTAGTTACTTGAAGAGTTCCCATGTACAGGAAATAAATTATATTAGTCCAGAGATGGATTATTTCTGCTTATTCGATGATTTATGATTAATCACAGCGGGTTATAATGTATATATATATATATATTGTGTGTGTAACATTTCAGTTAAGCAATATGAGGGCTATTTGCAATGGGCCTCGTAATTTTGAACATCTGAAGAGTGATGAGGACTACATCCCTTTCCAAACTTCCATATCACGCCTTGGAGACTTGGAGTTTTAACAGAATCACCGTACATCAACTCGTTGCATAGTGGGTACGTGATGACATCAGAACTCGAACCCACGACTCGACAAAAAAATTACTACGGCTGTGAACTCGCCTCGAGGACACTCCGCTACCGCGGCTACAATTGTTATATGGAATCAAAACTCAAACTAGTGACATGAACTTAGCTAATGAATTAACTAATTAGCTATGAAGCTAATGACCTTAATCATTTGGGCTTCTTGCAGTTGAAACTCCAAAATTTAACTTGATTTTTCAGTCCCCAATACTTGTGATATTATATTAAAAAAAAGGATCAATACCTCCGTACAGATCATTTTAAATTTGTTGTTCATTTATACTGAGATACACAATAGTAATTAAATCGTTATAACCTGAATAATGCACTCACCGAAATGAAGATTATTGATTTTGCTCCTTACTAATATTTTATAATTTTACATGCTTTTCCCATTCTTTTGTTATTGATGCACGTTAGGTAAAATATTTCTTCATATATTTTACCAAAAGTTAATTTTTTTTAAAGTGAACGCCTATACTAAATTATAGGAGCTTGAATAAGATTGAAAAAGAAATACCAAAAAAAACATATAATCACCCATATAATTTATAACTTTCAGGTATATCATGCATTTTTCATTTCAAATAAAGTCACTTGGTATGAGAAAAATTTCAAATACGCAAAAAAGAGTCATCATTGTTGTTACAGCGCTTTTTGCACTTACTTTTGTAATAAGAGTAATAAAGTAACCAGGACTGACACTTCCTATTCCTTCTTTCAAAAAAATTAAGAAGTCAAGACAAAAATTAGCTATGTTGATTTTGAATTATAATGAATTCATTCATGTTTTTATAACGTATGAAGAATTTAAATTTCGTTTTATCAAGGAAAGCGCCATACTTATTTCTAATTTTTAAGACATTTAATAAACTTTTTAACAAAAATGTTGCTTTGAATTTATTGTAAATGTATATATATATATATATATATATATATATATATATATATAGAAATATATATATATATATATATATATATAGAGATAGTATATACAGCATACATATATACATATATATACATATATATACATACATATACATATATATAAAATTCAAAACAATTTTCAATTATCAATATATTTGCATATTTTAGAGCTCTAAATGTGTTATAAACTTCCAAATATCTTAAAAGTTTTAAATCAATATTAATTTTGAGAGGAAAAACACATGTATGCGTTTTTTACATATTTCTTTTAATCTTTCATACCAATATTAATTCACATTTGAAAAGACATCGAGAAATAAGAAAAGAAATTTTAAAAAAGGAAATTATTTATTAAAATGTTTTATTACATTTTTAACCGAATGGAAGTACTCCACTTCTTACAACTATCAACAAAACTCCGGATAAAGAATTCGATTAAGATTTAGTCGATATAAAAAAGAGAAATTCGAAAGAGGTTGTAATAAAAAAAACTATTACAAAGTTAATTGCTTCCTTAGAAATTTTTTTTTTGTTAAAACCAATAATTATTTTAAAAATTATTTTATCGTTTACTAATCTAATTTTTTTTTATAATTTCAAATAAATCATCTGCTCGGTAAATATGCATTGTTTGTCTATTTTATGAGTAAAATTTCCTTTTCCGGATTCCTTTTTAAAAGGAACGGGGATATTTTTTTTTTTATTATGATTCTTTTTTTTTTCAAAGAAATATTAGATTTCATTATAAAAACAATTAGGGCACTGATATATGTAAATATAATAAAACAGGCGTGTCGAAACGCTTTAAAATAAACATTAGAGTTTATTGTTCCGTTGATAATAAAGCAAACAACAATACATCACCACTGGATTTATTTAATTTACAAATTATTTTACAAACGTCATATTCTCAAAAATAATTCGATAAGAAATACTTTTCGTTTCATTGTTCGTTATACTTTTTTAATTAATAGTACATATTTTCTATTTATTGAGAATTGCAATCAAATTAATGAGATAAGCAGAGAATTAGATTTTTTCAAACCGAAATAGAACTATTTTTTGTTAGTACATAATAATATCTTTTTTGTAAATTTATTTTTTAATAATTAAGAGTCGAAATAACTGTTAAATAAAATTATATGCACAAAAATAAATTTAATTAGGATAAGAAGCTAGTAGCTATATTTTACAAATGAAAACTCGTGATGCAGTGGAAAATTTATTATTCAAACTCTATCTTTATTATAAAGTTTATTACAAACGCAGCATTAGTTTTTGTGAGCTATCTATTATGCAGAATGCAATATCAAAAAAGGATAATCAGGATTTTAATAGCTACTAATTAAAATTCATATATTTAGTATTTGTTTCGTGATTGGTTGCAAACTATACTACTTTCTATTTAAAATTGTGCAAATTCGAATTTTATCAATCGCTTATTTAATTGAATTCCTTATACTACACAAAAATATTGTGTCCTTTCAAAACACACCAAATAAATTTTTTAGGCAACATTCTGAAAATAAATTGCATAATTCAAGAACTATAATATTTCTAAATTAAAAAAAGTATTTATTGCAGTATAAATTAACCTTTATATATTATGTGTACAAAACTATAATCAATTTCTTTGGAGGAGTTACTCGTATTTTGTCGTTGCATTTCAATTAATATAAATGTATTAAATGAAATATATAATATGCTCTTTTTAATAATTATTCAAATTATTCACTTATTATTTAATATATTGTTATGATTTTTGTCTTTTTGTAACTTCTTATTTAACTTTAATTTACATTAGTGCGAATATAAATAGGTCACATTTTGCGTATTTGAAGATTAACTTTGTTACATATGCTTCATATCTTTAACGGGGATGAAATATACATTATACACACAAATACATGAGCATGGGTATTAGTATCATATACTAACATCAACAGAATTAATTGACTTTTACTATAATTTGCACAGAAAGATTTAAATATAGACGAGCAGATAAGGTACCTAAACTGTTAGATATGCAAAAAATTGTGTGGTCAACCACTGAAATGCATACTCCCTGTTTATCTTTCTCAACCAAATTTTCAGCATCACTTATACTTAATTTTACGTGCTGTGATTGGTTATCACATAAAATGCTTCTTACATCAAAATTTATAATATTTTCCACTGAAGAGGGAACCCTTATGAATGTTTCCTTATTAAATTTTATCATTAAAGATTTTTAAACTAGTGTTTTCATGTAGAAGAATATATGTACATAAATACAACATAAGCAAATATACAGAAAGTGATTATCCTGTTCTCCATTGCTTGGTCAACTTTGCAGATTAAAATATTTTTGATTAAAATGAAGAATAATGTGCACGCAAATTTGTCAATTTTGTATTCGATAACGATTTTGTTCGGGTAAACTTTATCCTAATCCTTACAAAATTAGTGTTTTTGGTATCCCTTAAATTATGTTAGCATCTTGTTTTAAAGATAAAAAATATTTTCAAATTCTCCAATCTACACCTTGTATTTTCTTTGAGTCCAAATTTTGAAGAAAGAAAATTGAAAATTTAGAATTTAAATAATAGATTTAGGCAAAAAAAAAAAAAAAAAAAAATGATAGTATGCATATGTCTCGTAATCTAGATAGAAAATATGATAAAAATGAAATAGATATGCATATATCCCGTAATCTAGGTAAACTTCTGTAGTTACGTTTTTCCTATCGATACATAAATTTAATGAATGAATTATAGAATGAAAATTATATAAAATTCTATTTTAGCCCACGTCATCATGACGGAAAATAAAATGACGCCAAATAGGGCCCAAAGCCTGTTTTTCAGAAACGAAGCTCAAAAGCCTAACGGAATAAAATTAATACTTAATAGGATTGCATTATTACAAGGTTTTTCGATTTGGTGCTTCTATCGTGCTTTTTGGTATCATTTTGTTGCTAAGACTGGTTAAATTATGACCCAACCTCTGATATGTAATGTTGGTTGATAATACATCCCTTTCTTGTCATACAGAAAGTTTATAAACATATAACTTCTCAAATTTAATGCATTCAATGGTCAAAATAAATCCATAAATAATCATTTCACAATAGTATGATATGTATATGCTATTAAGTTGTACTATGAGAAAATGTTTTATGTTTCTCATATTTACACAATAGAAATAGTTTTATTCAATAGCATTTTATTTAATTTTTGCGCTCAAGAAAGAGAAGTTTTACAGAAAAATTAATTATAAATAAAATTCTAATCTAATTAATATTAACAGGTGTTGAGGTTACTTTAAATGTTTCACAAATTTCAATGATAAAGATTAGAATAAATAGAAATAACATGAATATAAACAAGAACAATGTCAAACAAAAACTTCCTTTAATAACCACATTTTTAAAAGAACATGTGATGTCTCAGTTGTACTTATTAGCATTTGGTCTATAACTTTACATAAAGTTCATTCCCATAGAAAGTAGTCAAAAAATCAGGAAAATTTAATCTTAAAACAATTTAATTACCCCTTTGTGAAACCCTCAAGATATTTACCACATAACTATTAATCTACTATGATTGTATAGCTGAAAACATCTCACGTTCTCAACAAAAGGATTTACTTAAATGACCTCTATTACATGGAGGTTCGAGTCAGATTCGAATTAATCTCATCAATAATGTAAACCCCACTCTTCCTCCAGCCTTCAATCAATCTTCCATCAACCCGTTTGCACACAATAATTTTCCCTCCACCCCTTTCTTATTCACCACACCTCAAAGTTATGCAGAATTTTTATTTTAAATTATTTAATTATTTAGTTATTAGAATCAGATCACCTCATAGAGATTCACAAAAGTCTAATTAAGGGGAAATAGGCTTGCTAACCGCAACAAACTTTCCATGTACTTTATTTCTCAGTACATCATAAATTGTAAGCAGTACTAATAATTTATTCTTTTGATAGAAAGATTTATAATTTGGGCTAATTTTTTACAACACTATGTAATGATACAATGAATAATGACTATTGCTGTAAATTATAACTGTATTAATAAATGTCTTTGTTTAAGCCGATGATTATATCTCATAACGTTATTTGCTTAAACTTATTGTTGTAATTCATAAAAGTTCTTGTTCAAAATCAATGCTGTAATTTAAATTGCTGTTGATCTCGTTCTTGTTATTGGAAAGAACTTTAAAATACAAAAGTAAGAAATGGATTAATTGTTAGAAACAAAATTTTAGTATATATATTGACAATATTATGATCTATAATAATGATTATACTAGGATTTATTTAAGGTATCCGACTACGTTGAAAACACGAATTTCGAAGAAAATACCAATTTTTTTTCTATTTATCCATTAAAATATTTGAAATCTTCTTTTTCTAATGCTACCTTCCATTTGTAGCTATGGTACATAGATATCAAGCTAAAAGTATTTTAATATCAGATATTTCCTTTGTTTTCTGAACAAGTTTTAACTGTTAAATTCATTTTCTGAAGAATATAATTTTCAGTATGTTTTCAATTTTCGAAAGGTAATAACTCAAATGTTTTTTTATATATTAATAGCATTTGGTAAAAATGTTTTTCATATTATTCTTAAGATTCTGAACTACGAATTTTGTAATTATGTGAATAAATCCACTTGTTTTAGGCATACAAGTGGATTTATTCATATTTTAATGCATAAGAGCGGAGGAATTCTTTAAAAAAAAACGCGTGTTGTTATTTCGACTCATAATAACTCCTCAAATAATGTGAATTATTCAAAACTCTTAGTTCAGGCACTGTACAGGTGTCGTATCAATATATATGTTGAATAACAATGTTATAGAAAGTTTTTTCATGAAAAGAGGATATTTTGAAAATATGCTATTTTTTTCTTATTTTATGCTAAAAAATTGCATTTTAAAATTTTTTCACTGTAGTAAAACTTTTGGAATGCTTTTTTTGTACATTATAATCAGATGATACTAAATATCAAAAAAAAATTATTCATTTATAAGTTTTTTCAAAATCATGGTTCTTACGTAGTCGGATACCTTATTTGTAATGATGCAATACATAGTGATCATTGTTGTAATTTATAACTGTAATAATAAATGTCTCTGTTTAAACTTAGGATTATAACTCATGATGTTATTCGTTTGAACTTACAGATGTAATTCATAAAAAATTTTGTTCGAAAACTGAGCAGAAATTCAAATCGTTGTTGAACTCATTCTTGTTATTGAAGTGGACTTTAATATACAAAAGTAAAAAAAAATAGATTACTTGTTAGAAATAAAATTTTGATAATTAAATTGATAATATTATGATACATAATAATGATTATACTGGGATTTATTTAATGAATAATATGAGTTCTTAAGTCCTAAGTATTTTCAATGGTCTATAAGTACTAAACATAATAAAAAATGTACATAGATTGTTTTATTCTTCTTAGACTAAAATCATATTTATGTTCAATTTCAAAAACGGGCTGATTAAGTTATTCAGTGGTATTTATTTATAGCAAAATATTGAATATAATTTCAAAAATGGATGAAAAAAGAAAAGATAAATATTCCAAACATTTTAATCAATTACGATTTTTTTAATTAGACTCATGTGAATCAAACATTTATAATTAGTGAAAACATTTAGCTTGGAAATTGCAGATGCTGTAAAGTAATGAAATGAACTAATTCAGCGGATGAATAATTGCTTACTAGTGAAAATGTCAGGAAAGCAGGAGATTAATAATGAGAATGTCATATATGCCAATAAATTCAATACAATTTTAGTTCATTGGTCATTTTCCTCATACAAAAATACGATATTATTCAAATTTAGTTTTAAATAATATGATTGTTATAGCGTCAGATGTTTTTGCAAATGCTTGTAATCTTTCCTTCTGCAATGGCAACGCAATGTTAATTATCTTTTAACTTTTCGGTTTCTTCATCCAAGGTTTTATCTTTAAAATTACTCTAATATACTTAAATAATTAACTATACTTTAAAATTACTTTAATATACTTAAATTATTTACAGCATGCCAAACGAGAAAGTATTATTTTCAAGATCAAATTTGCACAATTCACAAATCACAATCTATAACAAGAAAAACTTTAATAAATTTGGAGTGAATTTAATTATTCCAAAATGTCTATCTGATGTTATATGTTTCTTCTATAGCCTGCTGTCTAAACACTTTGTTAAGATTAGAATCCTGGGGTCTTATGTCCACAGGCAGCTTCCTGGACCATCGAATGTTACTTTCTTAATAATTTCACATTCTATAGTAAAAATCCAATCATTAACTTTTCTTGGTATTACTTCGTTAACTTATGTGATACATTAACAATATTACTTATTTTCAACTATATAATTAAAACTTTCTTGAATTTTAAATACCTATTCTAAAGGTTGATTATGTCTAATATAAAAGAGAATTCTGCGTCTATATACTGCGCTGATGAATCCGTAAGTAAAATAGAATGCAAATAGAGAAAGATGTATAATAACAAAAAAGAAATTATATTTGTTTAAGGGTATCGTTCCATCTAGAATTGCTTAATAAAAATGAAACTTAATTCAATATAGTTTAAAAATCTTTAACTAAATAATATTATGAATAATTTTTAAAAGCAGTTGAAATATTTTTTGTTATAGCTAAATAAACAACACCAAAGCTCCATAGCTTATTTAACCAGCCGAAATGTAATGCAATTCTAAGTTCAATGTCTTTATCCGAAATGCTTCAAAATTACATTTTATATGATTAAGTCGAGCGTTTTGAAAACTGAGAAATATAATTTTAGTTCACTCAAAATTTATTATTTCTTTAGAGTACCTTTGCCTCATTTCTATTTTGACGTTTTTTTTATTTACAAACGACGAGGATCATCAAAATCGTGCTCAAACTATAGAAAAATTACTGAACACTCATCTTTTTTATTACATTGTGCTTTAACTATTGAAAGTTATATATTATTTAAGTTTCTTAAATGAAGTTTTATTAAACTATTCATTAAATGAGCATGTTCTAATAATATTTTTTACGAGGATCATGAAAGTCGTGTTCAGACTTTAGAAATATTGCTAAACACTCTTTTGTTTAATTATAGTAGCATTAATTATCCAAACTTGTATATTCAAATTTCTTAAACGCTACCTTATTTAACTGTTCATAAATGAAATGAGAGAGGATACAATATTCTAAAATCTTAGAGAGGTAATAATATACATTTTACGTAATTCGTGTACGTTAATTACGGCCTTGTTAGATTTTGTAAAAGTTAGTGCAACATTCTTAGACTATAAGTTACTGAAGTGTTTCGGCTATTTGATTAAAATAGCTCAATATAGATTTCGAGCTTGAAATTGTTCTCCAACTCCGCATTCCTCAGCCTGCGATGTGTTCTTTAGTGAACTTGTGTAAACTTAAGAAAGACAGAATTCAAAGCGTTTTGACAAATATATTTGATTCAATAATCCCTCAATTTATCGATTGCTTGATTAAACTGCCTTTTATTTCAAAATGGATTTAAAATGAAAGAAATATCAGAAAAGAGGCTCAAACAGAATAAAGAATGAGATATGATCTCCTATTTCAAACAAATTGAACTGCTTACAAACTACATTTCTTTTAAAGTATTAAAAGTACATTTCGAAAAATATACGACAAATAGATCCAATTTTTTGGGTTTTTCAAAATCCTTTTATCTTGGTTTGCATGTTCTTACATATTTTTCATCGATATCATGCTTTAAATGTCAAATCAGAAGCACACAATACACAGTTAACATTTGTGTATACTTCATAAGTTTGTTTGGGAAGCTGTTACACTGCTCTCTTCAGTATACACTTAAATAATGTTTTTCTTTATGAAACTGTAAGCAGAACATATACTTACTTTCTTTCTTCAAAACTTGCGATACATAGAATTGCTGAATTATTGATAAGAAAGAGTAAATCTTCCTTATGTATAAATAATTTTCGTTATAGAATATTTATGTAACTTACAATTGCTTACAGGCTATGAAACTATTTAGTCTTTTTTTTTATTGTATGCTATTTGAGATGCTTTCTAAATTTTGTTAAGTCAGATCAATTTAAATATTAGAGCAATATTTAAACCAATATTGTGTGTCTCTAATATCGGCAAATCAGATGTATTTGCATGGTTATTTTTTTTTTAAAAAAAATGTATGTGTATCATGAACATTCCTATGCAAGTCTCATTTTCACAATAAAATCTATGCCATTTTCAATGCGGAAAAATGCGAAGGACTAAAAAGTCAAAAATCATTTATGTTATGTTTCATTTTTATATCTTAAAAAGAATGTTTCATGTCATCTCTTATACAGAAGAATAAAAATTTTAAATCTTCTTAAATCATTCAACACTGCTATTAAGTTTTCTTAACACCCTGAAAGAAGATTGCAAGTATAAATGTATTTCATATTTGAAAGATGCTAAGAAACATATTGTAAATATTATGAAATGTATATATTAAGGAAACAGACAGCAAAATTCTGCCCTATACCAAAAAGTACAATCTGCACAATCTGATAGTTCTCCACATTACGTTTACTCATTAAAAATGTCGTAAATTAACTTGTTAACTACTTTCACATTCTACTTTAATATTCTGTCTTACAAATATATATATATATATATATATATATATATATATATATATATATATACTCACAAGGTAACCAACAAAGTTCTTGCCGTTTTTGCTTAGCATTGAATGAAGTGAGAAAAGGTATGCAAATATTGTATCATGTTCTTTAATACCGGTCGATCGAGACTTGGAACATAAGCCATTATAAAACCAAGTCTACGGCGACCTCTCTTATTATTGGTAATTCGTACAGTAGCGAAGAAAAATAAAAATATCAAAGGATCCCGATCGGTGTTGCTTGCTTTACGACTTCAAAGAGGGCTTATAAGCAGCTGTGATAAGTCGCCGAATAAGTCAAGTATTTGGGGATAGTGCTGTGATGAATACTGTAAGCATTGGTTTCAAAAGTTTAGGTCTGGTGATTTGTTCCTCTGTGATGAACTTCGAAGTGGGCGACCATATGCTTTGAATGATGAAGAATTTCAGGCGGCCATTGAGAAGGACAGTAGTCTAACGCGTGGTGAATTAGCAAAACAGTTTAATGTTACTAATGAAACAGTTATACTTCATCTGCACCTCTTAGGTAAAAAGTACAGGCTAAGCAAGTGGGTCCCACGCATGCTGTTGGAAGCTCACAAGAAACAACAAATGATAACTTGTATATCGTTGCTTTCTTTCCACCGTAACACATCCATATTTAACCAAGAGCTCACCAATGACAAAATGTAAGTCCTACACTCCCAAGCTTCCCAAACATCGATTGTAAGTTTATGCTTTATGCCTAGTGGGCAGATCGTAAAGTGGTTCACTATGAGTTGCTACCAACGGGCTAAACAGTCATTGTGGACTAATACTCGCAGCAATTGGATCTTATGTAACAGAAAGAGCCTGCACTGTTTAATCACAATGGTGTTCTCTTCCTTCATGACAAAGCCAGACAGCATGTCGCTCGGGTGGTCAGAGGCATCATACAGCCACTTGGTTGGAAAACTTTTGTGCCATCCCAGTTACTCACCTGACCTTACGCCATCCAATTACCACCTCTTCCACTTTCTAGACAATCATTTTCGTGGAAAATATTTCACCAATGAAACAGACTTGTACCAACCACTCACAGATTTCTTTGTGTACAAACCCTCCGAGTTCTACCGCAAGGGGAATGCACAGCTGGAGACACGAAAGCAGAAGGTGCTGGATACTGATGGCGATTACTTTGATTATTAATGTTAACTTCCCTACTTAGAGCCTGCCTCTAGAGGGCGTTCATTTGTAAAGGGAGAGAGTGTGATGTCACACGATCCCCTCAGACGGGACCTGAGGGGATTGTGTCTCCGAGAGGAGCTGTTGTAAACGAGCGGTAGCAAGTAATGTAATAAATATTGTTGTTGTTATACAACCCGATGCGTTTTTGTCTAAGGACAACCGTGAACTGAAATCTGATGTGATGATAGTTAGCTTTAGTAGTGAGTTATAAAATTAATAATAGGCTACACTTTCTGTAAATCATTTTTGGCCATATATATATATATATATATATATATATATATATATATATATTGTTGTTGTAAGGTATTTGTCAGCGTAAGTTTCTAATCTTTTTAATCTAATTGCTTAAATATTAGTTTGCTCTTTTATTTATTTCTTTTTCAAATGTATAAGTATATATATTTCTATGTATATTTTTGGGGTTTTAATGTTATTTGATATTATGGGTCTTGATATTTTTATTTTATGATACTCCAATATTTTTGTAATGGTTTACCGTAACTGAATATTCGGCCTGTAAAACTTGCTAAAATCTGTAATAAGACAGATTCATAATTTACAAATGTTATATTTCAGTTTATTATATTCGGATATAAATGTTATATTTCGGTTGTTGTCTTTTATGATTTATATTCCGCCCATTTGCTTTCATTTTCTATGCTTTGGTTTGTACTTTTAAATATTTTGTGGTAAAATTTTTTGCTTTTCTTCTTTGAATTATATTCTTTCTTATTATTCTAGTTAAGTAAATTTTTCACTATTGTTTTGCAGTTAAAAATTTATTATACATACACACACACACACTCTCTCTCACTCTCTCACACACATTTATATATATATATATATATATATATATATATATATATATATATGTAATGACGTGATGATAATCTCAGTGATGATGATTTCTATTATAACATATTTTTAGCTCTTGATATGTTATATATATTTTATATATATAACATATTCCTATACAATAGGAGTATATACTTATTATCCGTTACAAATATGCAATAATAGTTTAATAAATTGTCTTTATTGAATTTATTTTTCCTGTCAATACACATTTTGCTAAAAGATGTTTCTTAAAAACTTTCTAATAATTTGTAAGGAAGAAAAAGATTGCGAAAAATTTAATAATTTTTAAACTTTTGAAAATCCTAGGAACCCAAATTCTGAATAGATTACTTCAAAATATAAAATTCTTTAGTATATATAGCAGGGGTGGCCGACTACACTTCCTTTGGAAGCCACATTTCAAAACTGATTCTTTGAAAGAACCGTTTATTCTGTGTTGCAAATAGAAATTGTAAAACTTCTCCAGAATATGCATCATTTCCCACCAAAATGGCACTACATTTTTTTTTTTTTTTAATTTTTCCCCAAAACAGTTTCTTCAATCACATGATTATTGCCTTAGCAACGGCTACCGAAACCTTGACTGTACGGCATACATATGGTTTTATTTCCCTAGAAACAAATGGCATTATTTCATTAACTTTTTCCCAAATAAAGATTATTTGATTTCGTGATCCTGACTATGCCCTTGCGAGAGACCAATAAAAATAAACTATAGAGACACTTTGAGATTTTCTTCCCAAACTTTTTCCATGATTATTTTTCTCCCCTAAACTTATATCCAGATTAAATACTGGTATCGATCTATTTTAAATGATTTGCGTTCTACTCAGATTGTACGATGTGGATGTTAGGAGAGGGGGGGCCAGCTCAGGTGTCGTCCTCATCACTTGACCGAGGTTCAAAATTACGAGGTCCGTCGCCAATAGCCCTCGTGTTGCCTTTAGTGCGACGTTAATAAGAACTAAACTAAACTAAACAGCTTGTACGTACCTCCCTAACAATTTGTCAACCAAACTTTCGGCAGCTGACTGCTATGACGGACAACATTCATAATGCATCCACAGGAAAATATAACACTAAAAGATTTTTCTTCAAAAAATTATTTGATAGAAGCAATATAACTTTTTAAAAATGTTTTGAACAAAATTATTAAATTTCTTTATTAACAAGAAATAAAATAAAACCAGTAACTTGGTGAACTAAGCTGTGAACTACTTAGAAAGAAAGTAAATTTTTTTGGGGACATTGAGTAGTTTTAGATTACTATATTGCATACATATATTTTATTTGCATAACAACCTCACCACTCGCCTGCGCGAACCACACTTTGATCATACCTGATATATAGCATTTGAGTTCTTAAGAAAATTTCTTTCAAATGAAAAAAAAATCATAGTTTTTTGAGTTTAAATAATTTTGAAATAATACTAATAACTGTGAGGCTGAAATGATACTTTGAGGGAAGTAATTTTTGTAGACAAGGACCTCTATAAAATCGAAGAAAGTCAATGGGTGTACTTGCCTGTTACATAGTTATATGGCATTCCTATCTGTCACATTTTTTTCTGTTTCAATTAAGAAGATTATATTTGCTTTCTACTTAATTAAATGACACTTCGCTCGGTCATTTGCAGATAATCATTCAATTTTTAAAGAGCTTTTCATCCCCATCCAAACTTTTTATTTTCATTATATTCCTAATATACTAAATGGCATATCTTGTTTTAGGTAAATTTATATTCAGTGATATTTTAAGAGATTGTTCAGTTAAGATACAGGATATTAGAGAGTCTACGAAAATGATAATTTTAGAGTTTCATATATCTTTCCATGATTGCTTAACAATTTGCTTAATGGGTTTCTGGGGAAAATGACATTCGAATTTTTAAAAAGAGATATGCAAGCAATGAACTAATTAGTTAAATATATGTTATTTATTTTGAAGTATAAGAATTCAGAAAAAAAATTATGTAATAAAAAAAGTGAAAGGTAAAATCAAATTTTAACATTCGCTATAAAACCATCAAAAACATAATTATCAATTTTTATTAGAATATTAATTAATAAAACCCAATGTTACTCTTAAATAAAAAGAAGTTAAAAACCACTTTGAAGCGGAAGTGTTTTGGTATTTTTTTCCCTTAAAAAATTAATTCAGGCATTATGGATAAATTTCATTTACAGAGAGAGTTACAATTTCGAATATATTTTTTAAAAACGTGTATAAAAATATTTCAATAAATTATTCAACATTTTAGGTAATTAAAGACTTAAGACTGAAATGGGTTTTTCTCGTGTGGATGAGAAGATTTCTTTTGGTACAAAAGAAAACATTGTTTGTGTATATGAAATTAAATTCATTCTATGTAAATTTACCAATTTTTTACCTAAGAAAAGGGAAGAATTAAGAAATGAATAAACAAGAATGGAAACAAATAAATCGAATTTTGAATGAAATTTACCAAATATCATTTATTATTCTAATACAGATGAAAAAACTTATTATTAAAATGCACAATTTATTCTATGTAGCAACATTTAAAAAATTCTTACAATATTTTTAAAGAAAATTTATATTCATAAGCAAGGAAATGTTGATGTCGTGATTCTTCGATATATGCTTCGAATTCACCTAATATTTAGCATATGTACTTTAATGCTAAAATTTATTTGTTATTAATTATTTTCAGTTAAATTTAAACTAGATATGCAGTTTGACATATACGCGATATATATACAAATCATAGTACAATAATTTTAAAAAATTGTGCAATAGCATGTAATCCCTTGATGATAAGCTATCACTTTCACTCTGCTTTTCACATTACGTTTTACATTCATTCTATCGTAAAAAAATTCATAATTGTGATTTGACAAAACTGCTGTGCTGAAACATAATCACAAAAAAGCTAACTATTATTTTAATAATTGGAAATAATTATTACGTTTCAGAGAAATCGAAGCATTTTCCTTCCAAGTGTCCACATCGAAGAAAATAGTTCTTATTTCCGTCTCTTAATAAATGGAACTACACCGTTTATTACAGAACAATTCTCAGAATATCTTGTTTCATTCTATTCGTTGGAATCAGCTTCTAGCATTTCAGCATTTATGTCTAGCCATTTACAATTCTAACTCTCTTCCAGCTTTTAATTATGCAGCGGCAAAATTCTTCCACAACCAATCTCTAGTTGTGAGTAAAGATTATGTTAGCACGCTCTTTGAAATGTCCCTTAAATGTGAAAAGGCATTTTGAATTCTTGCATTAATCGGAAAAATGGTGTTTGAACTCTCACAACTTGTCAAAGTCAAGTAGAAAATGTTTCGTTCGTGCAACTATAAAGTTGCAAATAATATATCATTAAATGTTGAAAAACTGAATAAATTATAATTGTTCCCCTCAGTAATAAAATATGTCGTATTTTATAGAGAGAAAGAATTCAATTTATCATAAATGTGTCAAGTATTTGTCAAAAAAAATGTTAGGATAGGACTTGTATAATATATTCCTATATCTCTAATAAAATCCCAGTAAATTTTAAATTAAGTACCCTGAAATTCTCTGAGAATTTTCAAAAATTTAGATTCAAATGCATTAATTTAGTTGGAAATATTTTTGAATATAAAATAATAATACAATTTTAATGAATTATTTTATATTATAAATAAAATTTTAAGTAATATTACAATACAATATTTTAATTGAAATTTTTAAAATCGGAATTTAATCTTTTAATTAATCTCAAAATGTTTTTCCTCTCTATAATGAATAAAAAAGGAATGACCGAAGTAAGGACTTTTTTTTTTACTATCGTACATTATAAAAACTATTCTCAGTTAAGCATTTTAATTAAATTTATTGATGTTTTACATTGGTAGATAATTATTTTCTAAAATTTTAAAGCATTTAAAATGTTTCCACCTTTTTTTTTAAAAAAAAAAATCATTTTTCACATAAAAGAAGTATTTTTATTTGAAAAATTGTTCTGTAGAAAGAAAAAGTACTTCTTAATGTACATAGTTTTCATAAAAACATAATTTTATTTTCCCCCATCTGGGAGATTGTTGAATCTAATGAGAGAGGCTCCATTCAATTTTGTTACTCTTTTGAACGCAAATAAATAATAATAAAATTAAAATTAATTTTTAAATAAAATTAAGTCTATATGTATATTTCATGATTGTCATGGATTGTGAGAAAATAATTCATGAATTACGGGGTCTGAAAAATAAACAACAAAAAAGTGAGTTATTCATTTCTGTTCACAGTAAATTTTCTCTTTGCTCTAGAACAAGAATCTACAAAACCTTGAAATGGAAGAACTAAACCTGATACTCACTAAAATCTAAAAATTATTCCAACTACAGAAGCTATTTTTCGCTCTAAAAATGTTCCTGTTGAATTTAATAAGTGTCAGTGATGAGAAAAGAATAGCATTTCCTTAAAAAGTTTCCACATACCCATTTTGTAACAATTTTTATATTAATTAAATACGATTATAAGCTTGTATCAGAAGCTTAGCTCTTCAATTTAAAATTTTGATAACCATTGTAGTCAAGCAGTTAGTGTCACGAACTATGTGTTCATTCCTAACTTCGCGCGCTAAAGATATGTCAAATGGAATAATAGGATGTATTTTCAGTGTGATGTTAATTTAAAACAAATCTACGTACATTTATTAAATTTCATTGTTAGAAAGTGATTGCTCAGCCATCACAATTATGTGAATAAAATAATTTACGCATTTGACAAATGACACTTTTATCTTCTTATCAAATTTGTTTCACAATAACATTGTGAATCTAAAGAATTGCAATTTGATTTAGAACAATGATTGTCAGCCTTTTTCTTCTGTGTTTCTTTTGACAATTATATTTAGTCTGTGATGCATTACTTAATTATGACCAAATTTCTAGAGACTCGAAAGATTCTCTTCATGATGATTTTCGGACACAATTTTTAGCTACTGTTAATACGTTGTTATTTACATACGCGAGTGATTAAAAAACTTGTAATGGTATAAAACTATTAACTATATAGTTTATCATAGTAAAACGGATCTATATTTACAAATAAATTACCTTTAAACTGAATCCTAGAATCGGACACATCAATTAAAATTTCGCAGTTTTTTTCTAAATTGTTTAATACTGAAAATGTGAAACATGAATTGTTAGTTTCCTGCGTTTTACTAGAAAATGATTTATTGAGGTTGTGTTTTTAAAACTATAAAGTTTCCCACGCCTCCTTAAATATGAATACTACTATATTTACTTCTTTGGAAATTTTGAAAGTAATTTCTTCAGTGTAATGATGGGGGAAATAACAGGTCAATTGAAAAGTCCCCGGCATACCATAGTAAAACACATTTTATTGGCAAAATTAGTTTTTTTTTATTCAACATAATTCCCTTCAAGGGTGATACACTGATTATAGCGACCCTCCAACTTTTCGATACCATTTTTGTAGTACGATTTGTCCTTTGCTTCAAAATAGGCCTCAGTTTCGGTGATCACCTTTTCATTCGATGAAAATTTCTTCCCAGCGAGCCTTCTTTTGAGATCTGAGAACAGGAAATAGTCGATGGGGGCCAGATCTGGAGAATACGGTGGATGAGGAAGCAATTCGAAGCCCAATTCATGGATTTTTACCATCGTTTACACTGACTTGTGACACGGTGCATTGTCTTGGTGAAGCAACACTTTCTGTTTCTTCAAATGCGGCCGTTTTTCGGCGATTTCGTCCTTCAAACGGTCCAATAACCTATGTAATAGTCGCTGTTGATGGTCCTTCCTTTTTCAAGGTAGTAGATGAAAATTATTCCATGCGCATCCCAAAATACAGACGCAATGACCTTGCCAGCCGACTGTTGCGTTTTCCCACGCTTTGGAGAGGGTTCATCGTGTGCAGTCCACTCCGATGACAGTCGATTGGACTTCGGAGTGAAATGATGGAGCCATGTTTCATCCATTGTCACCTATCGACGCAAAAACTCGGGTTTATTACGCTTGATCATCTTCAAACACTGCTCCGAATCATCAACAAAAGGTTGTTTTTGGTCAAAAATGAGCTCGCGCGGCACCCACTTTGCATAGAACTTCTCATACCCAAATATTCCTGAATGATATGATGTACACGTTCAGTTGATATCTTTAGAGTGTCTGCTATTTCATTCAATTTCAATTGACGGTCATTCAAAATCATCTTGTGGATTTTTTTAATGTTTTCGTCGGTAACAACCTCTTTGGGGCGTCCACTGCGTTCACAGTCTTCGGTGCTCATTTCACCACGTCTAAACTTAGCATACGAATCCTTGATGGTTGATTTTCCTGCGGCAGTGTCCGGAAACTCGGCATCAAGCCAAGTTTTTGCTTCAACTGTATTTTTTCCCTTCAAAAAGCAATATTTTATCAACACGCGAAATTCCTTTTTATCCATTTTTTTCACAATAACAAAAGTGGCTTCACTCAAAATGCTATAATTCACAAACTAATGATCCGACAGCTGTCAAATTTATACATGCATCTTTTGAGGGTTAGGGCTATCTAAAAACATATGGATTTAATTCTAGTAGCACCATCTATGTGTCAGGCTGGGGACTTTTCAATTGACCTGTTACAATGGTAAAGTAAATAATACAACATTAGCTTCTTACTAACAAAGACTGGTATTATCTTAATATTAGTTTCGGTGATATTTCATTCTAAATGCTTGACAATGAAAATAGCCGTTTTTGTTTGATTACAAAAATATTACTTATATTGTCATTTTTATTTCTATATATATGAGTACTGATTTTTTGGACTAAATTTGTTGTATACGCAATGGTTTTCAACATGTTTCGGATTGTGTCTTTGGAAAAATATTTTGTATTCAAAAAAAAAATTTTCTTTTTTCGGAGAGCTTCTCCATCCAAGTGTACGCATATCATAAAAAATCTGAAGTCCTTTTGAGGAAAATGAGTGAAATATAAGAGTACAAAATACTAGGTCAAGTTTCTTTTTCATCACTTGAACCTAGGTCAAAGGTACACATTCTTTTACTGATATCCCTTTGAATAACTCTATAATCATATTACTAAAATATTAAAACAATAATAATGCACTGTATTAGTGAATTTATGAACTGCATATTACAGCATATAAATTCTTAATCATATTTTATAAAAATACATTCTTCTAAAATTTGAACTATTCTATGCAAAGAACTGATTTAGCCTCCGAAGATGGTAACTTTTTGTTTGATATTGGTCTCCTCGCAATAACATAATATTTCTACTTATTGGATTTTAAAATTTGTTTATAACATGGGAATACTATTACCCATAAAATTACGCTCTTAAATGATTATCTAAAAGTTTTTAAATAAATTGTCAGTTCCCACGAATATTATTACATTCTTTTTTTCCATTGACCTGTTCTAGTTGTATTCCTAATATAAAAGCTTCTACCAAACAAAAACAATGCCAACTTTTGGTAACAAAAACAATAAAACAAACACTTAAACTACGAAAACCAATTTATTCAATATTAGAATAATTATTAAACATAGAAATAGATTAAAGCAAATGATTAAATATAGATTATCAATATTCGTTTGATATGTTAACATTAAACCAACAATAGTATTCTTTTATATCTTATAATTAATACGAAGAATAAACTATTGAATATATTTTACGTTAAATGTAATTATTGCTGCCATAAAAGGAAAATAAAATAAATCTTAAGGTATTAATTTATTTTTAACCCTAATACTAAAATGAGGTGACAGCAATTCAAACTAAAACTTTTGTGTATCGGTTGGAAGAAATCAAATTAAATTAAGCAAATAATGTAGATTTCACACTTTATTTTGAAAAGAAGGGGTGACATTTTGTGGTTCAACGAAAATAAAATCCCCTTTAGTAGCTAATAAAAAAACCCAATAAATTTCCTTAATAAGCCGAAAATGTGTTCATTTTTTACAATAATCATCTCAATATTAAAATCTTTCGCAATCGGCTCACTTTATATTTGAAAACAAACTTGAACAATCTTTCAACGTACAAGTTGCATTCAGAATATCCTATATTTAAAAGCAGAAAAATTTCGGGGAGCGAAGAAGATTATTCTTTATTTATTTTTAAAGAAATCCTCTACCTGATAATATTCATCGATACAGTCTAAATGTTTTCAAGTGATATTTATTTTTAAAATAACAGAAATCTCTACACAGATTATTTTATTAATCTATTTTTTCGTTCCTCAATATGATATTAGTTTCTTTTGCTGTAAAAAGTACAACTACAGAGAAAAATGGAACATAATACAAAGGGCAAAGTGTAAAGCCTTTTATTTATCCAGGAATCTAACGTATTGAGGAAACTGTCAGCATTTTTCATTCTTATTATTTAAGACCCAAATATGTCAGAAAAACTGACTAATACGACATTGTTTAAAATCCCCTTTTTACTGATAATATTTTTTACAATTATTCTGCTTTGCAATAATATGTATGAAATAATTATCACTTATGAAGATATTTCTTTAAATAAAGGAGAAAGTTATAAAAATAACAAAAACTTTCTGAGTTTCTTGAGAAATTTTCCATTCACTTAAACGTGAAGCTTTAATGATGACATTTATGATGCTTGATCTGCATTAATTAGAAACTAATTGAATAAGAATCAAAGAGATTTTTTTGCAGTCCAAATTTCTAATGAATATTTATTACTAGCTCATCAATATTTAGATTAGTTTATGAAAATCAAATGCAGTATGCAGTACACTTTTGGAAATTGTTTAATTGATTTCTTTTTTCTTTACATGAATAAAAATTAAAATCAAATGAACAGAGTTTGTGAGATATGTTAATGTTATAAAATGTACTGTTGTTGGGAATTTTTTTCATAATGAGAGCAGAATTAAATGTGTGGGACTTGGCACATTCCTTTCTTGAGCGTCAGAAATAAAATAAATTTTAAGTGTGAATGTCGAAAATTCATCAACAAAATTTTAGTAGAATTATTTTGTTTTTAACTACAAATGAATAGGGGTATGGATGATATAGTCACTAATTTAGTTTTACATTTAAATTTTAAATCACTTATAATGGGAAATACCAATAGCGTGTATTCAATTAACTTAATTCAATTACTTTTTTGGTGTTACAAATATCGTACAATTTGTGAAAGGAGTATGAGTATAATTCCTGCTAAATGCCGTGGGAATATTGAATGCCAGTATTAGGAAGTCTTAGTTAAAATCACAAAGTGAAAAAAAAACCACTACAATATTTTATCAAATATTACAATTCATTTTGAAAAATATTCTTGGTAAAATCTAATCTGTTGATTGAGATTATACTAATAGATTAGATACTTATCAAAAATTGATATACAAAAGAATTTGATCTCAAACAATTACTCATATTTTCTAAATATCAATAAAGTGCAGTTAATATATGCTCTTTTGCTAAGCGTTAAGTTTAAATGAATGTATAATTTGGCATTACAGTAAATTTTCAGTTGTTATGAACATGCTCTTTCCAAATTATTTAATTTTCTTCAAATCAATTATTCCAAATCAGTTTTTTTATCTTTATATTTTCACAATAATTAACTTAAATAATTTTAAAATTGCGATGTAGTTAACATACATATGAAATCCCTGCTTTAGGAATACATAATTTTTTATCTACTATGTGGACATTTTTATTAGCCACAGATCGTTTTCCGCACACCAGATCACTTTTCAATTCTTTATCGTTTGCTACAATTTTAATTAAATTTAGCTCAATTATATTAAATTTAATAATTTATTGTTTGCTTTTATTTTAATTGTATGTAGCTGATATAATATTCAATTTAATAATTTATCGTCTACTTTAATTTTAATAACATTTAGCTTAAATATATTCAACTTAATAATTTATCATTTCCTTTAACTTTAAGTAGGAAAAGTTTACGATTGTCCATTTCTCGATATTTCATTGTTTACTTTGATATTTCTCGATATTTCATTGTTTACTTTGATATTTCTCGATATTTCATTGTTTACATTAATTATTATATTTAATTAAGTAATTTAATAATAATTATAAAAAAGCGCACCTTGGGTGGTTAAATATGTTCTTTGCAAAACTTTGAATAGCCTTTTCTAATTATATTTATTAATATTCCTCTAAGAATATAAAAAGGTTAATGAGCGGCATCACAATTAATTGATGGTCTGATCCATTCATCCTTTGTTACTAGACCCCTAAAATGGATAGTGAAATAGCCAATTTATTCAAATTATACTGAATACAGTAGCCATTACTTAGCTAGATTAACGAAAAGTATCACAGAAACATTAATGCTCATGTATGAAATTTAGCACTGCAGTTTTCTAACTAAATAGTTATAAATCAGTGTTCCAAATAATTTAGTTTTTGCTTCATATTGACTAATTAAGCATTTTCATATTTCTTTCATTTTATGAGGTCTGAATCTAATTCTCATTGCAATGTAGTTCTACGGTTTAAAGAAATTGAGATATACACAGCGAAATAAAAACTGCATCAATTTTTTTCCATTTAACGAAATGATTTCACAGATTATCTGTTTGATAAGTAAAACTAAAGTAAGTCTCAATTTCAGGTAAACAGACTGATTTCCCAATATTATTCAGAAGAAAAGGCACAATGATCGAATTCTAACTTAATAATATGCGAATTAGATTCTACCCTTAAGTTTCAATGGTTGTTCAAGAAATTCGATCTCAAAACAGCGGGTCTGACCTGTGTTAAGGGAAGTAATTCGAAACATCAATCTCTTATCTTCACTACCTCAAGAACATCATTATATTCTACCTACACAATATATTTCAATTCAGACTTTAATACATTTTCGTAAATAACTTTGGAAGTTCATGGTGTGCTCGGTGGAAGAAGAATAACTGAAAAAAAAATAATAATGACTTACAAAACATCTTTCGATTTAGTTGTTAAGAATAGAGATCTCTCTACTGAATTTATAAATGTATTTTTCATGAAATTTTGATAAATAAAGACGAGGACATTGAATTGTTAAGTTGCAAACAAACTTGTCTTACCATAGGGGAAAATATGTGCATCTCAAAATGTGATTTTTTTAGGATTTTTTTACTCTTTCCTCATAATCCACAATGTTCTTGGCGTTGATATTTTTCACATTATAAAATGAAATTATTTCATATACAAGGAATGTAACTCTTTCCTTATAAACAATCACAAATTTTAAGATAAACAATACTTGCATAAAAAATATAGGAAACTCATATCGCAAAATTAATTTTTCAAAATTTTATAAAATTAAAATTTTAAAATTATAATTAAATTCAGTTCATAGAATATTATGTTTATGAGAACTCTGCAAAATTTTAAAATTGTAAATGAAGTAGATTTTACGCACGAGGCACTTAAAGATAAGTACTCAACTTACAATTGTAAATACAGATATTGATTATTAATTTCTCATACATATTTATGCATATTAATGTGTTTTTAACAGATGCATAAATATACAGACATCATAACGTTAAAATATAACATCCATTGTTTTTTTTTTAAAGAGAGCTACTTAAATTTTGAATAAAATAACTCTCCTTTTTCTTGTCGAATACGTTTTAGTTACCTTAACTGTCATCTTTGACATCATTGAAATTCAATATTAACTCTAAGAGGGACATTTGTACTATTTGTAACTATCATGCTAAGTGTGATGGGAAGAGCACTTACGAGTAAAGTGAATATGTAACCATTATTGGTCCATACCGAGCGTTTACTCATGGGTTATGATGTAACCTTCATAAATCCTGAACGAGATCTCATAAACTTTTATATGCGACATAAAACCTGTTTGTCAAAAGAGGTATAAAAATAGAAGGCAGAATAAAAACATACAGAACATTTTTTGTTTGGTTATAGAAAACCTTTTAAGTCCTGATAATGCAAATATAAAGTTACAAATGATCCTTAACACATTTTGCTACTATATAAGGCATGCTATTCATCAGTAATTACTTTTGAAAAGTATACCTCTATCAAAATACAATGAATTTATTTGTTTTGCTCCACTTATCGAATTCAAATGGGGATCAATTCTTTCAAAAATAATCTTCATTTTTGATATTAGTTTTAATCTTTCGCCTCATAGTAGCATTAATTAGAATTACTTTTATTTCAAAAATGGGTTGGCTATTTGATTATTTATATTTACTTCTAAGGCAAAAATATAGCATTTTAATTTGAAAATTATTTTCTTCTAGCCATTCAAAGTTCGTATGAAATATCTTACACTATATAAAACATAATGAATGTTAGAAAGCTATTAGAGAGTTTCAGCAGTTTGGGAAAAGGGTAATGTTTTGTGTTTTGTAGCCGGCGGATCGTACATTTGAGTTTCGATTTCATCCATTTTTCACTCATAATAACACAAGAACGGTTGAACGTCAAACTTAACGGAGGGTCGAAATATTCATATAACGCTATGAAAAGCCCTATGGAGTTGAATACTAGCTTAGGAGTCGTTCTTGTTATCTGATCAAGGGTTGAAATTACGAGATCGTCTGCAATAGCCTTACTTTGATCATTAATACTAATAAATAATGATTCATACTTTTTCACCATATAACTTGAAGTAATATAGATATAATTGTAAAATAAAAGCTGATTTTTCTACCGGAACACAAATTTGAATGACAATTAATAACAAAATACAGGCCTCTAAGTATAATGCACATAATGAAGATTTCCTCCGAAGTTAAATACACAAATTTTTTTAAGAATCAGCATCAAGGAAACATATATAAGGGATACAGTCAAAATTTATAAAGAAGATTAGTAGGTTTAAAGTCAAAGAGAAGAGTGAGAGAGATTTAAAGTAAAACAACCAAAGAAAGATATATAGAAAAGGTTTAAAGTAAAAGAATTAAGACAGTTCTTTCAACAAATTATATTAACCTTTTGAAGACGGCAGACCGATCTATAGGCCAAAAGGAACATACCCTTAAAAGCCGGCGCTGACCGATGTAGCGGCCAAGCCGTGCTTTCCCCTGAAAACAGCTTTCGAATCAGCATGAGGCCTATTAGAGCCCCGGAACATCATCTGCTTGACCGGTTTCTTTTGTATTCAGAAGGGAGGGGGGTAGAGTTTCCTCTTTCACCCTTACCTAAAAATCCCTCTTTTTTCCTTCATACTCAAATTCTCACTAGCGGTGAGTGCATAGTTATTTTTGTAAGTGATTTTGTCATCTCGATTACTTAATCATTTCATTTTAAATTAATTTAATTTTTTTAAAAAAAAAATGCCTAAACGTAAAAGAGAACTTACCACGGAAGAGATTCAGAACATTTTAGCTGATTTAGAAGACGAAATTTTTGATGATTCTGATTGCGAGTTAGAAAATGAGGAAGATGATTTAGATCAATCTTTAAATTTGAGTCCTGAGGTTGAAGATGAGGTTGTCTCCGAAGAACAAAATAAAATAATTCGGAACGACCCACAAATAATCCATAAAGCGACAATTTTACCTTTTACAGGAAATAATGTGATAAAAGGAGCCGCTGTAATGAAATTATTGGATTATTATGTTGAACTTAAACAATATTTAAATATTTGGAAATAAATTTTTAATTTCTAGTTCCACTTTACTTTATTATTCAAATAATAATATATATAAATATTACTAAGAAATATATGTTACATAAAAATTTTATTTCCAAAGTTTATTCAAAAAAGTGTTATAACTTTAAGTGGTGATTTTTTTTTATGAATTTTATTTTATTTTTTTCATACTAAAGAATATAATTACATATTTTCATAATGAATGTTTTTTTACTAATACACGTATTGCTATGCATTTTGCAGATTTAAAAATACCTTAGTTCTACATTTTTATTAACTTTTATTCCTGTAAAACTATTTAAAATATATTTGTGGAGAATTTGAAGCAATTTTTGCATTCTGTTTTTGATGAAAATTTGTGCATAATTACACAATGTATTGCTGTACAGAAGCGTATTTTTATTGTTATCTTAAGTTATGCTTATTGAAAAACAGTTTTTAAGAATTTTATATCGAAACATCAAAAAAAAAAAAAAAAAAAAAAAAAAACACCTTTTTTAATCGTGTACAAACAACAAAAAAAGAAGAAAATATTTGCAACAAAAAAAAATTACAAAAATATTTGTTATAGATTTTTAAAACTGTACATTGTAGTCTTTCGAATTTATAAAAGCAAGAAACTAATTCCGACATTTTTTTTATTATGACAATTGATGTATAAAAGTTGAGTCTTCGAAACAAAAACTATTAATTCCGATATTTTTTCTTTCAAATCTGTAGGAGACGAATATTACGAATTCTTTAGCATAAGAAAAATTCCCCGATTTATACAAAAACCTTAGATGCAAGAATGAAATTTTTGCTTTTGTTATATATTACACTTTAAAAATTCTACAGTGTTGGGTTTCCTGATTTTTCGAAACTTAAAAGAAGCTTTTTTTTAAAAAAAAAATAAAATAAGTTTCTTTTATAATAATAATTACGAAAAAATTTGCAAAATGCTCTAAAATATACTTGAGAAATAAATATAATCAGAATCTAACAGATAGTTACATTGAAATAGAAAAAAAGTGTTCGTTTTCTTTTTTTTTTCTCGCCTTTTTATTCATGAGTCACACTTTTTATGTACGATAGTACAAAAAAAAAGGAATGTTCGGGTGCGCTCTAAGGCTATTGAACGTTTGAAACTCTGAATAGGGAAGCAAATGGCTCCTGTAAATGAGCATGAAAAACAAGTTGTAAAAGCTTTCATATCGACAAAGAATGCTTCTCCCTCTTGATTATTGTTGATTCTTTCAGGTTTTGGTCATTATTGATTATCATATGCCTTTTTGGTGTAATAAAACCTAGAAATGCATATCTGCCTTCTTGTAAATCTTCAAGGTTGCTTTCATGTAGCCGGAAAACTATTCTTCCGTGGTTCTTCCTCTTATTGCCGTAATAAAGCTTTAGAAAGTGATTTCTTTTTCTGTTACATTGTCGGACATAGGATAAATAGAAACTATGCCGACCAACTTAAAAGAAGGCCTTCTACTTTGCGAACGTTATCGGGAAACTGAAAATAACCGTTCAGAGAACTGATATTGTGTTAGATTTTGAGAGATAATGTAAAAAGGACCCAGTCACTTAGGGGACTGTCCAGACGAAGTGGGGGGGAGGGGAAAAACGATATTTGAAGCTAAAGTTTTCCTTCATTTTGAAGAAAGTAAAGAAAAATTGTTGTCAGTTTTTTCTAAACCGATTGAGGAGTCTGTGCGTTGAGAAGGAAATATTTTTGTAATTATTTTGAATGTTGATCGAAAGAGTTGGCTTCGTAGGAATGTATTGGCTTTGGCTCTGTCATATGCACAAAATCACACACAAAAATCAGTTTATTATCGCACAAAAATCAGAGCAGTAATCTTAGAATTAAAACAATATTATGCAATTCTTTTGAAATTTTAAATAAAAAGTAAGGATTATCTAAAGGTTAAGAATATAACTTTTTGTACGAAAAGTGAAAAAAAAGGTAAGAAACTCCAGTATGTTGTCATTACTTGCAAAAGAAACAATTAAGTACAAATAAGAATCATATATTCCTTTTATATAAACAAGATTACCGAGATACGTGAAGCTCCTCGGCAACTTAAAAATGTTTGCAGTCATAATATTTTGTCTTCGATATCAGCTTATTGTTTGCGTTTTACTAGAAGTATTCTAAAAATTCAAAGCATTTCCACTTTTTTACTAATGAAAACATTTATTACAATTGGAAAAAATATAATTTTAAATTTCTTATGTGTATTTAAAGAATTTATTTTTAGGAACACGTAGGTAAACTGATAAATTATTAATATTTCATTTACAAGTAACATAAGGGACAATTAATAAGACGGACCTCGTAATTTAAATGACAAACAAGTAACGAGAACGATAGCCGAGCTAGAGCGTCCACTTCTAATTTCCCCACCACGGCAACGTAAGGATTTTGATTTAATGCGTATCAGCTCTGCTACACGTTGGAACACCTAATCGTCACCTTTTTTCGATAAAAACTTGTGGACTCTACAATGTGACACTATTTAACAAAGGTCAACATTTATAGCCTTAAGATACTCACATTTTAGAGCATAATGCGAAACACCTTTTTTTAATGGTTTTGCTTTTTATTCATCTCATTTATTTGCCACGGTGAATATTTTATCATAATTTTCAGCATATATAGTAAGAATTAGATCAAAGAAGAATAAAGTTTTAATTTTTGAAAAATGCTTGTTAATAAAATTTAGACTTAATCATAGGATTCATTCAGTATTATGAATTCTAATGTATCACAATATAATGGATTATGGAACAATAAAAATGACAATTATACATCAAATCTAATTTCAGCTTCATTGGAAGATATATAAGAAAATTCTTAAGAGAGTTTAAATTTTCAGATTTTCTGTATTCTAAGAGAAAACAATTAAATTAAGTAATAATGAAGTTTCCAAAGAAGCATAGTTGATTTATGATGATATGTCTATTGTCATACAAATGTTGTGAATACTTATAAGAGCTTTTAAACTTATTTCATCATCGATTTGAGAAAGTCTGAATTTTACATTATAACATCAAGAGACAGGATCAGCAATTTTGCTTGTTATTTTATTTTGTATTACTGATTATAATTACGTGCAATTTATGAAGTATCATATTATTTACTTCTTAATTCTAATTTGATTATTTTAAGTTTTAGCACCAGGTTTGTATCAAATTCCTGCATTTAAAAGAATTAAAAATAAATTTAAAATATAAATATTTTATATCTATTTTTAATATTTTGCAAAATCAAATATAAATAATTTTACTTGAATAATATCAATTAAATTTGTTGCTGGTTTAGTTTATTGTGTGCCTTGTCTACAATGCAAATAAAGTTCATTTTTATTGCAATACTTTATATTATCATCATTGTTTTTTGTGCTATTTTTCTCAATATATAATATTGAAGAAATCTAGGTGAAATGCAAGCTTAAATTGTTAAGGAAATAATTTCTTTTAAAAAATAAAATAAATAAATTTCTCAAATTTTCTTGGAACTGAAATCTGTAATTTCTACATTGAGCTCCAAAAGAAAATATGTTTCTAAGAAAGGAGATCTTTGTATTTAGGGACTTTCTAAATACTGGCTGCCTCCCATTGACT
>BMAW01069228.1:22454-45190 GCA_019974015.1 Nephila pilipes | reverse complement strand
TAGATATAAAATGTGATACATATTATGCAAAAAATATTTAACATAAATAAAAATAACATTAAATATAAATTAATAAAAGCAAAACTTGTGCTTTTATTATTATTAAATGATTATTACACATGACAATTTGTAAAAAAATATATTTTCTTAAGTATTGAATACTTAATTTCATTTGAAAAAGCTAACAAGATTTCCAAGTTCACTGAAGATCAAACAAACAAAATTGTACATGATTTTTTTAAAATGTTATACTTTCCTATTTTCAGCTTAAAATGCTCGTACTTACAATTTCATTTTCGTTCATTCAATTTCATTTCGTATGTTATTTAATTCGCTTTCATTAAATATATAATGTTTCTGATGAATATTACATTCAAACATATTAATATAAAAATTTAAGACTTTTTGAAAATTTAATCAATTCTTAATTGAATAAGGTATTGTTCAGATGGCAAGGTGTTACTCTTTAAAAGAATATTATAATCTTTTTTTTTTTGTTACGACCGGATGAATTGAAAATTTTTGCATTATATCAACAAGACAGACGAATCGGGGATTTGCTATTTGTTTCTTTATTGTAATTATTTAGAAAATAGCCAATAGTTCATAAGTAGTTGGATATGGTAACCTAGAAAAATCTGATAGTCTACACTTTGTAGGAATAAACACTGCCATTCCAAAGTGGCATTACTTGTCCGGTCTAAATCGTTCCTATTATCTACATCACTTCTTGCTTTTCAGTATCCTGTCTGCTGTGTGCTTTGGGAGGTGAGAATGTTGAAATTGTGTTAGCTAAGAGTGTTTTTCTAAACAACTCCCAGTTTGTCGTGACTTTAAGTGGTGGAATTTGAAAATCATTTAGCGATGCAAAATCAATCATTAGTGGGTTGTGATCGCTACTCAATTCGGGTAAGGATGAGATCTGGTAGGGCCAATGAAAATTCGCCGTGTGATATCTATGATGGATGTGGAGTTATGGCCGTAGCATGTTGGTGTGGGTGGGCTATGATTTCTATGCCGTTCTTAACTGCAACATTTCTTAACATGTTACCTCTAAAAGAATTATATGTGCAGTCCCAGCTGGTATGGTTAGCATTTAAATCTCAGCATATTAGTGAGGTCGGCCCTAAATTTAAAATATGATTAATATCTGAGGGGGGGGAGTACATGTATGGCTGAGGAATAGGCATTGAGGTAACGATTATTAAGTTTCCGTCTGTTGGGGTGAGTGCAACGATAGTAGCTTCTGCTCCGTGTAATGTCGGTATTGGAATTTTATAGTGTGGAAGAGGGCATTTAATTAAAATAGCAGCCCGTCGAAAGTTCGTTGAGTTACAGTTGGTCTGTGATCTCTGAGTGTAATGCAATTTGGTATGTTGAATTTCATACCTGGTCCTAGATGTGTTTCTTGTAGGAGAATGAAATCAGGAGAATGCTTATCTATAAAATCCCGTAACTCAATGTCACGAGACTTTACTCCGAAGGCATTCCAATAAAACAGTTTGAGGCCGAGAAGTGTGAATTTTATTTGTTAGTTTGTGAAATGAGTCGTGACTGCACCCATGATAAAAATATCTAGCTAGTTGCGGTCGCTTTCGACCTGTGACATATTATTTAAAGCTTTGAATAATTTTGGGAATTTATTGAATAAATTTTGAGGTTCAGCTATTGCTGACAAGAAATTAAAGTTATTTCCGGAGCTATTGTTAGTAGTTTGGAGGGACTTAATCGATTCAAATTATTTAGTGGCTTCGGCTGACCTTTGAGTCTCTTCTGGCGCCCTCTCTTGAGGGATTGTGTTACTGTAAATGTTTGCAGAAGAAATATTCGCAGTAACGGGGAGAGATTGTGGGAAGTTTCTTACCTCGGTTTTCTTGGTGCTCTGGCCTTTAGCTGGTTTGCTATTACGAAGAATTGGCATTCCTGCCAAGAGACCACGTGGTTGGAGTTTCAATTATTGTAGAGGAGTTTTTCCAACCATTCCTTGATCTCGCATTCAACGGAGAGGAGATTTTCGCCACACTTTAGGCATTTGGAGTTCATCTTGCAATTTTTTGAATTATGGTGGAAGTAATTGCAGTTATAACACTATGTAGTTCCCTTCTTTTTTTCTAGAATGGTTCTATTTTGACGACGATGAGCTTAATAATTTGGATCTTGAATGGTTCTATTTTGACGACGATGTGCATAATGATTTGGACCTTGAATATGTCCAAAGCGCCATCTACCCTACGAATTTTTACCATAAAAATCGAGGAATTTGGTTTTCAGTTGCTCAACTTAAGCAACTTTTTCGAACTTTATGTCCTGGCTTTCCTTGATATTGTCTAGTATGGACAGGTAGTATTCTTAGGACAGGTAAGCCTTTCACACAAACTTTCAAAGGTCTTTCATGAATCGGCTGAATAACATAGTATTCAGCCTTCAGATTTGTGAGCAATGTAAAGATGCCCGGTTATCATTTTCGGTAGCCGAGGTGATTTTGATATAATGGCCCAATAACTTGCAAGCTGACTTCAGGAATTCCCTGTTGACAGCTATAATTTTCGGTTAACCGGAGCATAACTGCTTGAATTTTGGTAAGAAGGAGGTCAGTGGCAGCAGATCCGCCTCATTTGGATCTGCTGCCGCCAAAGCATTAAAACAATTACTCGTGTCAGTAGGTTTAATTAAATTATTGATAGGCATATGATTTTAACAGTTTTGTTGGTGTTATAAACCCCCTTTTTGATCAAAGTTTCGCTGAGCTTTAGGAGCTCTAGTGTTTACTATTGAAGTCTGACCTACGGCTGGTTTTGCTGTCAGAGTGCTAGATTCCGTCACTCGTTTGAGGTAATTTTGGTAGAATTAATATTTTGCTTTAAACAATTAGGTATTAGGCAAGGAGAAACCAAGTTCAGCTTACCTGAGATTTTCTTTCTCCATGACCTCAAATAGAGCCTGTAACTCTTGTGCCATCGGGCCTCCTCTGGTAGTCGGATCCGCATCTTCAATTGGGATGAAACTGTTTAGGTAACCTATCCTTGATTGTAAAACTTTATTTTGCTTCATTAGCAGAGTAATCGTCTCACAAATATCACTAGCAGTCGGAATTGGTGGTGAAATCTCAGGAGTCCCCCTCCCCCCATGTCCATCACTTCAGTGGCCTACTGCGTTAGGCCTAGTAGCATGTACTCCCTTCGAAAGAGCATGCTACTACATGCGCGTACTCTCTACGAAAGCAATATTCGGAATGCAATTTTAACGCAGTCCTGATGATAGCTTCTGTTATTTTTAAATTTGTGAACAACATTTATAAAAGCGTTTCGAATCTGATTTCATAATGTGTTAAAAAATGGCCAGACAATGAAAATCCTTAACGGATGAAGAAATTCAAGTATTGATTTTGGAATATGATGATTGTGAAAAAGGTTATAGTGTTGAATTTGATGAAGATAGTGATGCTGATCTAGATTATTTTCCAGGGAGCCTTTACGGGGTTGAAGATCCCCCCCCCGCTAAATCCTGATTTCTTGTTAAAAATTGATTGCCAGTGCATTGTCCTCGAGAGGAACTAGTTTATAGTAACCATACGCGAGAAGATCTGGGGGGGGGGGATTATCAGCGAATTAACTGGTTTTTTTTTTAATATTCACCATTTTCCCTATGATCTTATTTTATGAAAAGCATTGTCGGCAAAAGTTGCGCTCCTGCTATCTTGCTCTTTGTATGAAAGCTTCCTTTGATATTTTAAATAACCCACTATTAAAATGAACCATTTAAAGATAAAAATATTTTAAAAAAAAAATGCTTACCAATTTAAACAGGTAAATTCAAGTTATGTAATAAATGTAAATAAAAATTAGGTTAAAGTAATTTGATTTGAATAGATATAAACCATAGATCTTGCTTGAACTACTTGACAATTAGCTTTCCCATCTTTTTTTTTTTGTCCTTAAAAATATGCTAGAAACGTATGCCGACTTGGACACATTGCAGAAAGTGTAAAATGTTAAGTTGAATTCATAGAGATCTAAATCTGAAAGTCTACGAGGAATTTTTAAAATTTTAGATCAGGTAACTCATCTTTCCATTTACCGAATCTTTTAGTTAAATCTTCAGGTAATTCTGAATCCCAAGAGATTCCCAATTACCAGCATTCCTGAAGAAGCAATTTAGAGATTAACGTTATGGAGCAAGTGAACCCTACGGGATCGAATATCTGGTGTGCCACAGACAGAATTTTCCTTTTGGTAATTGGTTCACCCTTGCTTTCTGTTTTAATTAGCTCACAATACAAAGTATCGTTTTTCTTATTACATGCAAGACCTAAAACCGGTATTTCTTTTTCGTAATCCGAGCTTTCTAGTACAAATTCGTTTAACTCGTTAAGATAATTATTTGTCAATCCACGTAAGTCAAATTTAGCTATTTTCAGAATTCTTTGAGCTTCTGATTTAAAATGTTCTAACTCCGTAACAGAGTCTACGCTTGAAACACAATTATCTACCAACACTGAGTCTTCGATGTACCGAATATAACCCTACAATGCCCATACGTGATTGTCTTTTGCGGATCTCCGTCCTTCCACCACATAAACGGCAAAACATTTTTATCAGACTCGTTCAGTGTTATTTGTAAAAATGCCTGCTTTATGTCTGAAATAACTCCGATTTTTCCCAATCTAAACATATTTAGAATAACTGGGATAATTTCGATAAGATTCGGACCGTTTTCAAAGAGTTCTTTAATTGATACAGAGTTTCCAGTTTTAGTGGATCCGTCAAATACAGGACGTACCTTGGTTGTCAAGTTGCCTTAAAGTATTACTCTGTGTGGCAGATAATGTACACCCAAACCTTCAGAAATGTTATTGTCCTTATTAATTTGCTCAATTATACCCTCCATTTAACACTGATTGAAAACTTCTTGATATTCATTTAATCGATTTGCTGATTTCAAAGATCCACTGTATTCGTCAGCCATTTTTGAGCCCTTTCTTTATTATCAGGTAAAAAAAAGGATGTCCATCTAACCAGGGTAGATTCACCTGAAATCTGCCAGTACTGTTTCTGCTAACCGTTTCTCTGAAATGTTTCAAAGCAAGTTGCTAGGTCTCTGTTTTAGAACGTTTTTCGCTACTATCGTCAATACCCAAAGTGTCTAACTTCCAGAGATCTGAAATTTTTGCGTCATTTATGTGTAATGACAATACTTACAGTGAGCTATTTGTGGATGGACTCTTTATATTAGATTTAAACATCACGGCTCATCCTAAGACTGTGTGTACAGCAACCAAACCTCCTGAAAGATGTTTTACTTTCCTCGTTAACAACTTCCCTGCGTTATCAGCTCCAATCAACAAATTAATCTCACCAGAATTTTTCTCATATAGGGATTTCTCGTTTATCATTACATCACTAGTTAAAATACCTAGATCTTTTATTTGTTTCAAACAAAGATGATGATTTATTTTGAGTAAGGAAGCACACATTTCCTTTTAATCTGAAACACAATTATAGCTTCCGTCGACATTCGAAAGAGAAAAATGGTATCTTTGATGCGTTTTGGCGGGTTCAATTCCACCGAATAAACCATGAATTATAGATTCCTCTCCAAATTCCTTCAAGTTCATCTTTCCTGCGATAAATTTTGTAATATAAGATCGCTGGCTACTCATATCTATAATAATCCTAATCAAATGCTTTAAATTATTTTCTTTATTATAAACTATTAAAGTTTGAAGATAAACTTCCATAGAACAACTATTGTTCGATAGAGTAATGTTTTCAATAACTTCCTTTAATTCTTGTTTCTCATTTTTAAAATGTTTATTTTCTTAGCAACACACATAATATCAACATGTCTTTACCCACAAATCGTACATTTTACTTTTGTTTCACAAAAAGAACTTACCTGTCCGGGATTACGCATCGAAAATAAAACCCTTTTTTAATTATTATCGATTACCTCTGTTCGAGTGATAAACTCTTCCCTGCATCACAATTTATACTCTTATGAGATGAGTCACTACGGAACAGACATAACTTAGATTTCGCGGCTGAACTGTAAACAAACAACTGGCTGACAGCTGCAGTGCACTCCTTTTGCTTTATTTCATTCCGTTGGGCTCTTTGTCAACTCATAGTTTTAACACTTCGTGGAATACATGAACGCGCATTTTGATTTTCTTTTGTTAGATATAACTTTGTTTTTTCTTTCGCGATTAACCGCTTGTTTAAAAAATCAATTAAATCATTAACGAAATATTCTTTTCCGAATTCTTTATTAAATTCAAATACTAAATTATTTGGTAGTGACATAAGAATTAAAGGGGATAACAAAGTGCTAAAAGCCTAAAAATTCTATGCTTCTGAAATGAATTTTATCAAAAAGTTGTCAAAAACCTTCTACGTCACTCGAACGCTTAAGAGGGGCAATTTCTAATAACTGACTCACGTGGGTGTTAATTAAAATTTCTTTCCTTCCCAATCTCTGTTCTACCAAATTTACAGCTTTAATATACTTTTTCTGAGAAGTAGAAAAACCTCCGATAGCTGTTCCAGTTAGACGGGCTTTTAAATTATTAAATTTACTGACGTCGTCTAAAAATGCGTTATTATGTATCGACGCCTCGTAAGAGTTTCTGAATGTAAGCCATTCACTTACATTTCCAGAAAATTTCGGGATCATTACCTTCGATAGTTTGACGTTGATTATTTGATGTTTAACATCTGTTTCGTGTGCTGAATGGTTGGGGGGATTGGAAGGGTCGTGAATACTTTCGTTTTGATTCAAACTTCACGAATATTTATTTGCTTTGAATCTCCATGTTGCTAATTTTTCACGGTATTCTTCAGCGGATTCTGATTCTTTATCCAGATCATCAGGTTTTAATAGCTATTCTAAATCAGAATCGACTAATTTAAGGGATTCGATTTTATCATTTAATTGTTCTATATAAAGTACATTTTCGCTCTCTTCAGCAGTTACTTCGGTTTTTTGAATTTCTAATTCAATTTTAGAAATAGGTTTAGTAATTGACGTTCATAAGGTTGCATACTTCTTTTTGCATAATTGAATGAGTTCAGAGCTTTCAGTGGCCATTTTATTGCAACTATTATAATCAAATATGATAATCAAAATATGTTTAAGTATCAGTTCAATCTCGTATATGTTTGTATATTTAAAATGTAAAGCACAAGCTCATATCCTGGTAGGGATGTCATGTCAAAAAAATAAATTTCTCGCTTTAATTCAGAATGGGCCTGTAATTATTCATTGAGAACATAAAAAAAAAAAAAAAAAAAAAAAAATTGACGTACCCCTTCTGTTGTTCCGGGGAGCTGGCCCATTAAACTTTTCACTTTAGCTGCAATAAAACTGTTCGATTAGAATAATCAGACATGCCGAAAAAGGATTGCACTCCATTGCAAATAAAGTAATATATTATTAGCATCAATTCAAGTACTGAAAGTTACGCATCACACTACAAGACACAACAAAATAGGTATATAGGAGAGCAAAAGTGTTCTGATAAAAGTTCGTTTTGTTTTGGCGCTGTTTACTCTTATCAACAGCGTCCTCTGGCGGAAGTCACGCGGTATCTGCAGGATAAACATAGAGTATCAAGAACGAAAAAATGGTTCGTTTTTAGTTCACTGTAATGTCATTGCAGTATCTTATAAAACAAAGAAAAAGTTGTGACTATTATCAACGATGCATTCTAACTCGAAAGTTAACCAGTCAACTGGAAAATCAGAATTTTAGTTGTTTTTATTAACGTCGCACTAGAAGCAACACGAAGGCTATTGGCAATGGACCCCGTAATTTTGAACATAGGTCAAGTGACGAGGACGACACCTGAGCTGGTACCTCCCTTTCCTAACTTCCACGCCACGGGAGGACTTTGGGCCCCCACAGATTTAACGTGCATCAGCCCCGGCTACACGGCGGGTCTTTGGCAGCCAAGGATCGAACCCGAACGAAAACCGCGGGTCACGATTCCGAAACCCTGACCACTAGGCTACCGCGGTCTGGAAAAATCAGAAATAATTATGACATATAATTCTACAAATGGTGGAGTCGACTCTTTTAATCAATTGCGTAATCATGAACTGTGGTAGGAAAACCAAAAGATGGCTTTTTCCTATTATCCAATAAATATATCAGGAATTAATGCATACGTAATTTATTTGCATATTTTTTACAGAAATCGAACTGGAAATGAAATGCCATTATCAAGATTGAGCTTTATGTTGAAACTTCACAGACAATTATGTCAAAATAGTAACTTGAACGTCTAAATGTTCCAAATCTGTTAAGAGAATTGAAAGACATAATCACAGGAACCAAAGATTTTAGCAATGTTGTCGTCAATATCAGCGAAGTCCTCGAATTATTGCAATTTTTATGACTAAAAAAAGAAAAGAAAATGACAACCATTTACTGTAAATGTGTATAGACATATAATTGTATTGATAACTAATTATTATGTAAATGTTTTTTTCGATTGTGTCGATTATATTCAATTTTAAAGGCAAACAATTTTCATTATGTTTAAAAACAACATTAATGTAATATAAGCAAGTAAAACGAATTTTACACGAGCTCGTAAATTTTACGTATCTCTAGTGGCATATATAAACACGCTATTGTTCTACAGTTAAGAATCATTGCATTAAGTATCAATTGTTACTGTGCTCATTAGGTGGCAATATGCACTTCAGAAACTAGTTTTTTTCTTTGTAATTGTTCAATCGTAGTGTAGGTGAATTTTATAAAACTAATAAATATATCTGAAAATCTCTAATGTTGGACAGTGATTCAATTTAATAGTAAAGGATTTGACATATGTACTGCCTTATAACGTTCAAATTTAGACTATTAATATATTTTAAAAGATAACAAACGGTTGGTCCATTTGAAATTAGATCGAATTCTGAAGTAATGGCATAGCTAGTCCTGTATTAAAATTTCTTGGGACCCTTCTATTCTCTTTTTTGGAAAATTATTTTGAGTATTTTCATTCAAATACTCTCAATGATAAATTACATCAAAAAGTATCAAAAACACTTATACATGGACATCGAGTAGTCTACGTGATTTGAAGATCCAACGGCTAAACAGCCGCTTTTGCTTCGTCTAAAGTGGCATGACAAAGGAAACAGGACTTGAAAAAAGGATCAAGGGGAGATGGAAGTCAAGTGAGTTCTATCCTTGTTTAAAAGGGAGCTGCAAGTGTGGAAACAAGTTGAGCGAGGTGGTTTGTTTGATCGAGGTAGTTTTGTTGGGAGTTGATTGTATAATTATAATGGTATGGGATTGTATTGTAGAAAGTTGAAGATAAATTTGAGATCATTTTTGCAATGGATGGGATTTGAAGTTCTTTGTGGAGGTAACGGATTGCCATATACCTGGGGGCTTGTGCAATTGTACGGAGGAAGAGGTTTTGTGTGCGCTGAATTTTAAGGCGGTTGGAAAGTGCAGTGGAGCCCCAGATTTGACATGCATAGGTGATGGTCGGGAGAATATAGGTTTTGTAAACAAGAGTCTTGTTATGGAGAGAAAGTTTTGATTTTTTGCCAAGGAGTGGTTGCAGAGCGTAGAATTTTTTGGAGGCTTTTTCAGAGATAAGTTTAACATGATCGCGGTAGGTAAGTTTGCAATCAAGGTGGAGGCCAAGATACATTGGTGTTGTCAGTCCATTCAATATAACTGTCAAAAGAGTTTATTGGAGGGGGGAATTGAGTTTGACTTTTAGTGAAGAAGATGGCGTTTGATTTGTCCGCATTGATGGCAATTCTCCAGAGGGAGAGCCAATCTTCGAGGGCTTGATGTAGTCTTGCAGGATGTTGTAGATTTCGGAGATAATTTTGTTGCTTGTGAGAATTGCAGCGTCATCGGCAAAGAGACAGATTTCAACGCGTGGAGAGGTAGGGAAGTCATAGATGTAGATTTGGAATAATATTGCTGATAAAATACTTCCTTGTGGAGTACCTGCAGAGATTTTATGGATATTGCAGAGGTTTGGATGGAGTTTAACTTGAAAGGTTCTATTGGTAATGTAACTATGGATGATACGAATAATATAGTCAGGGAAGTTAAGTTTTATAAGTCGGAAAACAAGTCCTTCGTGCCAGATGCGGTCAAACGCCTTCTGGACGTCGAGAAAGAGTCCACCGGTGGAGGTTCGGTTTTGAAGGTTGGATTTGATGAAGTTGGTAACACGAAGAAGTTGATGGTAGGTTGAAGTCTCAGCTCTGAACCCATGTTGATGCGGAGGGATGATGTTATTTTGATCATTGAAGGATTGAATTCTTTTAAGTAGGATTTTTTCGAAAATTTTTCCTATGCATGAGATGAGATTGATTTGTCTATAGTTTTGAGGATCTTGGTGATTTTTGTTGGGCTTCGGGATCATGGTTATGATTGCGTGCTTCCAGGACCCAGGAAAGTAGTTATGGATGAGGCATTTATTAAAAATTTTGGTAAGATTAGTGATGGTATTGATTGGTAGAGATTTGATGGCGAAGTTGCTAATTTTATCAGATCCAGGAGCTTTTTTGCAGTTAAGTTTGGATATGATTTCCATCACTTCAGAAGGGGAAGTGAGGGGAGGGATGTTATTGTTTGGAGGTGAATTAAGATAATTTGTGAGAGTTTCTTCAACAATTTGAATATGATTTTCCTCTTCAGGTTCTTCATTAACTTGGAAGGATTTTTCAAAGGAGAGTGCGAAGAGGTTGGCCTTTTCAAGGTTGTTGTAGATAGGGCCTTGATTGCTGTTGAGTGGAGGGATGATGGTAGGAGAGAAGTTGTAACTTTTGACGAGTCTGTGAATGGAATTATCTTCGATTGTAGCAGTTTGGAGTTGGTTGTTGATGAAGTTATTTTTATGTTGAAGCAGTTCTTTTTTAATTTCTCGTTGCATTTTGTTGAGGAGATATTTGTGGGGTGGATATCTTGTTTCTTGCCATAGTTTGTGTTGTCTGTTTTTCTCAGTGATTTTCTTTTTAAGTGCAGGGGGGATGGTAGAGGGAGAGGAGTGGATGACCTTAAATCTACTAGCTTGGTTGATAGCTGAGTTGATTGCAGTGTTGAGGGTAGTGATGGAGTTGTCAATATCTTGGGTGGAGTGAAGAGGAGGATTTCCAGGGATGGTCTGATGAAGAATTTGTTGATATGCTTTCCAGTTGGTGAATTGATAAGTATTGGGAGAGGGGTAGGTGAATTTGCAGATGTCGATATTGAAATGGACTGGTTCGTGGTCACTGGAAAGATCAGGTTTGATTTCAACTGCAATGTTTTCTGGGCCAGAGGAGAGGCAGAAGTCGAGAGTTGCATGCTTGAAATTAATACAAGAAGCAATCCAGGTAGGAGAAGTGGGTGCAAAGATGTCTATTAAAAACTTATGTAACTTTAAAATTATCCTGGTTGTTAAATAGATAATTTTCTTGCTTTTTTTGGCGGAAGTATTTCTTATGACATCCATTGTTATGAAGACAATTTTAGTTTATAAAGTTCTTTTTCTCTGGACAGTATTGATAAATCTGATAGCCGATCTTGTCCTATAGAAATTCTAGGACAACCTTTAATACGTTTTAGCGTAGAAAAGGTTTTTTTTAAAGCTGTTGCAGTTGTAAGGGCCAAAAATAGCAAGCACGCTGCTATAACATCCGAAAACTGGAGGCAATGCTACTGAAATGTATCAAAAATAATTCTGCGGGTTTCTTGATGGAATGAATTTTTGGAATATCGAACAGCATTTTAAAGTATTGAATTGTTCATTGTTATCAACTGTTATTTCATTATTATATTTACTAGCCAGGTTGGCAGCTTTCTTTTTTTTAAAAAAAATATAGCTCGAAAATGTCAAGCATATATCCAGTTGTAAAACTTCAAACATATTACTCTGATCACAGAGGCTTTGAAATTTCTGTTAAGTTTCAGATATCAATATATCTAGACATCAATAATACACATTGAGTTTGAAGGCCGATTGCGGATCTGAAATTCTTTCATCTTCCAATAGCTCACAAAAAAGCGCTTAACTCTCTACAGTTTTTTTTAAACGTGTTACAGATCACTTTTCTTTTAGATCCTTAGATTCGTTTAGAAAACCGTTGAATGAATTCTTATTTCTACCAGACTATATAGAAAGTTATGAAGAATCATTCAATAAGTCCTTAAGGAAAAGATAGAAAGACAAAATATTTTAGGTAGATTTTCCAAAAAGCAATATTTTACAAGGTCCTCAAAATAGGCATCCGTTGGGCGATGACTTGTTCTTTCCCCGCGAACCGTTGTCCGCAGAGCTACTTTTTTAATTTTGGAAAGGAGAAAAAGTCAATGGTGCAAAATCCTGTGAATATGATTAATGTTGAAATAATTTGTACTTTAATTCTATGAATTTGGCTTTTGAAACTACATTAGTGTACACCCGTGCATAGTCTTGATGGAAGAAAGCTTTTTTCTTTTTCAAATGAGCATAATACTCTTCAGTAATTGTTCTTCCTTTTTCCAAGTAAACGGTGTAGATGATTCCGTGTGCAGCCCAAAATCCTGTGGTCATCATCTTGTCGACCGATTTCACCGCCTTTGTTTTCTTTGGAGTTGTTTTGACTGTTGCTTTGTCTCTGGAATGTAGTTGTGTATCCACCGTTATGTATCGACGCAGAAACTTATCAGGATTGAGACGAAAAAGCGCCAATAGAGCCCAAGAGTTCACCAAACGATTTTTTTTAATTATATTTTCCACTAGGAGCAAACGCGGAACCTATCTGGTGGAGGTTTTTTTCACACCCAATCTTTCGAACAAAGTCTAAAATACTGTATCTTGTGGTATGCCAGTGGCATCGACTATTTCGCTCACTTTGATTTGTCAGTCGCTCATAGCCACATCGCGAATATTTTCAATCATTCCGGGAGTAGTTATTTCCACTAGATGTCTTGAAAGGTACTCGTCTTTTGTGGAATTACGGCCACTTTAGATTCATAAATAATTGCAAACAGAGGAGCAGGTGTGCCATGAGCTTCATCTAACTCAGCTTTGATCTCTTTCGGTGTAAAGCCTTTAAGATATAAGTGTTTAATCCCTGTTCTAGAAACGCGCTTTTATCCATTTTTCTAAATAAACACAAGTTTCTTGCTTCAACCGACAATAAAACTGAAGCCATGAGATGGAAATAACTGAGAGTTAGACAGCTGTCTATTTAGTCATGATGGTTACTCAGTGCATATTTCATATTAATTGAATTTTTTAAAAAATCTTTATATCATGTTCTAGCTCCATCAGATAAAAAGTTATAAATATAATTATATATTTGTAGTGCACATTAAAAAAGAAATAGATTCCTTACATCAGTTTCGAATTTCGCTACATAAAGTTTTTTTTAATATAATTATATCCTTTATATTGATTTTTTTTTTTTTAAAAAAAAAAGAACATTCTTTACACAATTTTCAAGCTCGTTTTTTTTAAAAAAAATATTTTCTAAGAATATTTTAAATGGCGTTAAGAAATTAAAGTGTGAAAAAGATTTTATGTTCTAGTGGGGAGGAGGTATGTCATACACGCTCTCAAAAGGATTCTAACAGTTTTATACAGAAATAACAATTTTATAATTCGAAGCTGTGGCATATTCTTAAAGTAATGAAATCGTGACATTTAATCATAATGGAAAACCATAGAGCTTATAAAATTTAAGAGGATAATACTGATAAATGGAGAATGGAATTTCTACACAAGTGGATTTTAATTCTTTCTCTTCATTTTATTATTATTACTCACTGCTAACTAATACTTTTATTACATAATTATTCCTATACACAAACATAACGAGCAATTTTAAAAAAAACTTATTTGATTTGAAATGCTGATTTATATGAAAAAAAAAAAAATCTATAAACACTTGAATTAAGTTTGAAAGATCTTTAAAACATAGAGACAATCCGTTTTCAGTCAGATATAGAACTCAGATTCTACTAAAAATACATCATTTCTGAGATATCGTTTCACTCTGATAGAGTTAGAAAGATTGAAGAAATTAAAAATTTTGCAAGAAAACTTTGAATAAAAATTATGAGGGAGCTTCGGATTGCAAAGAAATTTAATACACATAATGATATAGATAAGAGATTCGTTGATTCCTTAACCCTCCAAGCGTTTTACTTTTTTGTGTAAAGCTATTCCGAAAGCGATCTACTTCAACACAGCTAAAGGACACGAAAAGTTTTTGCTTTTCATTCACAAATCCTTCGAAAATGCAAGATGCTTCTATTTCCCCCCCCCTTTGTGACACGGGTAGTCGACGACAACCCCTCCGGTTGGCATTTTTATTGCTCAGATCCGATGCTTTGATAAGCGATTTCATTGCCTTGGGGGAATCTTGTAAGGCAGTCTGCAAGCAAGCAGAAATGGGGTTCAGATTATTCACATAAAAACTTGGAAGGTATTCGCTCGATCTTTTGAGTTTCAATCGAAGTGTTTCAAGAAATGAAGAATAAAAAATATAACTTGAATTGGAAAAAAAATGGTAGGTTAATATTTGAAAATATTTGTTTGCTACAAACAATAGAAAAATTCTTTTTTTCTGTCATTTTTAAAACCTTTTTTTTATTTAATTTTAATAATACGATTTTAACCGGGGAAAAGCCTCCTTTATTCATTGTTGAATATATTATCCTTTATTCATTGTTGCTAGGTCAAAGGACGCATTTCTTTCTTAAACCCAATAAAATCTCAAATGAAGTTGACCGACAAACACACTTGAAAGGAAATCTTCCCCTTCCACTCTTGAACGAATGTCTCAATGGAAAATGTCTTAACCCTAAGGGCAAGAGTGGGGTTCCCTTGTGAGCCATAAAATTTCCTGTCAAAGTTCATTGTGTGTCCGCAACCCTCCCCAATTATCTAACAAGATGTAAAACTTTTAAAAGGGGGGAAAGGAATTTCAGAAAAACCCGGCGCAAACGATCTCGAATACATCCTGTGATGGCGAAAAAAGACAGCTCAGCCGCTTTCCGTGCGTTCACAGCCACACGGGATTATATGGCGCAAACGCTTTTGGAATATCTCGAACAGCACAGAAAAAAGCGTGCGAAACACTTAGAGGGTTAATTTGACTATTATACAAATACAGTGTAACTTCAATAGAATGTCGGACCACATGCAATACATGTCACAACATGGCCCGGCATTGAGTGAATTAGATGTTGTCCCGAATCAGATGGGCTAACAACAAACACCTCCAAATTGTTGTCATATCGCGGTAATCATGGGGAATTACGTTTTCCGATATGACGTCATCTCACGCATCTGGCAATGGAATCGGGAATTTGCATTCGACGGTGTTTTTTTTATTACGTCATATGAAGTTGTTTTTCATTGGATGCCGATTTGTAACTGTCAAGTTGACGGTATCGAATGCAGATTCCCGAATATATATAAAGGAGATCTGATTAGATTTGTAGATTGGCTGAAGGTTAATGACTGACTGGCTAGCTGGCTTCTTGGATGCTTGACAGATGGTGCAAGAGTCTTTGGCTATTATAGGAAGCTCTTTTTGGATGCTGTATGACAGCTATTTATGAATGGCCAAATGAACTGGGGGCTTTTTGCTTTTTGAATATGATCGATGAGAACATCGTTATAATGTTGGAGCTTTCGGTTTAGAAAGTGATATTATAAGTATTGTAAATAATGTAAATAAATAATCGTGTAAATAAAATGTAAATAAATAATCATAGTAATTAAATTAAATTATCAAAGGCCTACTTTTGAGGAAGGCCAACACAAATCATGTACTAAGTGACAAAGCGGCATCTAACATTGGAACCACAAATTATGTATAAGTCCGAGGAGCCATGGAAGAATCTGAACATAAAAAATCTCTAGCTGTAAGTGACAGATCTTGCAAAAAAAAAATCGCCCCTGGAAGACAATTTAGGAAAGGTCCCACGTGGGGTCGAATAATGTTATCAACACTGGGCCATAAATGTTTCATGTACTACAATTACAGTGAACCAGCTGTCACAGGATATTGAACCCCAGTCCATTATGTCTGCTACTGGTGTGCAGCAGTCTTGGGTGTTCGAGGGTATATTAAACATCTTGCATCAATTACAAACAATACTTTTGTCATTCACTTGTACCAAATTGTTGCCCGGAAGTATCTTTTCTTCCATTGTTTCAAAGAATTCGAGTTTCATATAATATTTTGCATCTTTTTTTTCTGTATCACATTTTGTTATACGTGTAATCTTCATTCAATAATTTCTCAAAATGAAATAGATGAAAAAAATATACATAGACAAAATAAATCTGAAAGATAGATATTTTTATGATTTAGAATGATTATAATGCTCCAAATACATACATTCAACACAAAATGAAAATTTGTTTTACAATGAAAAAAATAAAAGCAGTTTTAAAAAAAGAATGGATTTCCAACTGAATGCACACACTTTAATTTCCAATAATAAGCAACCTATTGCTTTCAGTGAAATGAACAGAAATAACAGCAGTTTGAGTTGGATCCCTAAATTTTAAAGGGAAAAAAAAAATTACAATTAGATTTAAGCAATTAGTTCAGAAATATATATAAAGTGTAAACTAAAATAAAAAAAAAATTAATATTTTACCTACAACTAAGGAATTAATTCTGGGCATATATAAATAGAGAATGCATTGTTAAACAACCTACGTCTAAAATTTTTCCAAAATAGTTAAAACAAACAGATCATATTAATTAAAAAAATATTTAAATTTTTATATATTTTTCAATTAAAAATACTCATAGAGTACTCATTATAGGAAAATACTCATTATAAGAAAATGGTCATGAAAATTACATATTTTTGAGAAACTACAATAATCCGCTTGTGCTTTCTTGATCGTTTGACAGCATTGTCATTTTCTGAATAAAACTGGATAAAATTGCAAAAAGAAGAAATCAAATGTTTTAAACATTCTGATGTAACTGAAGTTAAAATACCAGGACATCTAGATGTTGATTTCATCATGCTTACATGTTGATAATATCTCTAACTTGTTTCAATTTCATCCACTTGGGGAGTGCAAGTTTAAGCACTTGGGTATTTTTTCTTATTGAGGTGAGAAATTTTTTCTCAACACTAAGAAGTTTGATGTTAGTAAACCTTGAATGAACGATTTAATACAAATTTTTGGTGGATAAAAATATTTAAAATTTATCTACAATATGAATAATCACAAGCACCATTCTGTTATAAGGGGGAAAAAAAGTCTATAAGAGTTGCAAATAAATTTTATGTTTCAATATTGGAGTTAATTTTTAAAAAAGTATGTCAACACATATCACTAAATTTTATTGTTAGTACCACAATTTGTACAATTCTATATTGCAAACTAGAAAACATATTACCTCAGTTTCAAATGTAATATGCTAACATATCACACATAGAGATATTATTAGCCCATATGCATTAGTTTTTAAAGTAAAACTAGCTTTGAATGCAAATGCATTTATTTTTCTTTACCACATAAGTAAATTTATTGCTTATCATACTATACCAATTCAAATTTGTATGCACCATGATTAAAAATAGTTTTTACAAGTTCCATTATGTATGCTTACCTCCTGCTTGATGCAGAAATCATAATTTTTGCATCAGCTGCTGATAAGCAACTGATTGCTTTCAGCAATCAAGCAGCTGCTTATGATATTTATCAGCTGCTTGATTGCTGAAAGCAATCAGTTGCTTATGATATTTATCATAGGCAGTTGTCAAGGTTATGATTTTTATAAATTTTTTTTTAATCAATTCAACCCTCTTCTTTTTTTTTCCCTTTAAAAATCTTGTTCAAGCTGATGCTGCACTGAATGTCTTCAAACAATATGTTTTCTTTTAAAAGTAAAGTAGCTGAATAAATAGTTAACACCAGCTCATTATTTGAGATTCATTTTCATTTTTACACACAAATCAACTGCTTACATATTAGAGCAAGTGAGAGAGTGATAGTTTTTTAATGGCACAAGAGCCAGATGTGATCATGCTGCACCAAACTAAGTAAAGTTGTGATCTATACTTTTGAAAAAATTGATATAAGATAAAAATTGGGTGAAAATAGGGTCGAAAATACAGGGACAAGGCGCCCAGCTATACCCCCAGACACTGGATACCCATTTTGGTCACCTCTTACAACATGCATGAACTACATTTTGACTGTTCTTTCACATCCTGTCACCACATGAGAGTGCTTACTTTTTAGAATGCTGCTTTCCGATTTGTCTATATTTCAGACATACACACAAATACTAATTGTAATTAATACTTTCATGTATAATTTCCTTAATGATAATAATTCAAGATGTTCCACATCCTTCCAAAATCAAAACATCTAAAATCAAATTTGTTAAAATAAATTTAAAAGAACCTACTCACCAAGATAATATATTGTTGTTTTTGGGAGAAAAAGGATTATAAAAGCCCCATGATACACCAAAGGATACAACAGCTAGGATAGTCCCATTTTTGTCATAGGACAGACATTTGACTCCTGAAGCATCTAGAAGAAAACGCTGTACAGGTTCACCCTTTTGTATATCCCACACAAATATCCAACCACAATCATCTAAGAGAACGAAAAAATTTGATTTTTTTTAGATAAAACAGTGAACATCTATATATACTTAAAAATTCTTTCCTTAAAATTATGATTTTACTTCATGAATAATTTGTCTCATCTTATGAAAAATAATAAGCAATCTACTGTAAAATTTTCCATCAAAATGTACTTTGAAAAGTGTGAGCAAGCAAGAAGTGAAACCCATCTAAATTAAATACACAGTAAAATAAATTTTAAGGTACATTTTATGTCTTAAAGCTATGTGGTTGTTATGGGATTAATTATAAAATAGAGACAACTGACATTTAAAATAAAACAAAAATATTTAAACAAAACCCTTGAACTCAAAATAAAAACTTAAAAAAACTTTTTTGAGACACCCACAGCAATTAAATCCAATAATAGTACTCCAATCCAATAATAATAGTAGATTTTGGAGATGCATTTTTGACTTTATTTTCGTTTTTGTTGCTTCTACGTCTTCATAGAAGTAATTTAATAACAAAGTAATTTAAAATTTAGCATAGTTCATTTAACAACATTTTGGCAGTAATAACAACAAAATGTAGTAGGTTTATTAACAGTTTTAATTTTGTTTCTGTTATTTATTATAACACAAATAAAGTTGAATCTGGGTTCAACATAAGAAATACACATAAGCTAGCCATTATAACTGCAACACCATGAAAGTGACTCACAACTCTGAAATTGAATTTTACACAATGTGCAACTGAAAATACTTGTTAATTTATTCATGTCTTCCTCCTATTACACTGTATAATGTACAATAAATATAGTTCTGCTATTTGCTTTCTTTCTTGGGGTAGCATTATAATGGTCAGTAGTGAATTCTTCTAGCAGCATGTGCATGCACAGATTCTCCATGAGGATAAAAAGATTCTGTAGAAATGTTTCTATTGTTTCTTCCATAAAAGTGACACATTTCTTAAATTTGTGTTTTAACATAATAAATTAATATACACAGAGGTACTTTTATAATTAATTTTGCATTTTTTTCAATAAAATTTGCTTTCCTAATAAAGGTCCTCATCTTTTGTGCCTCCATCATATAATAAGTAAGACAAATCAGATATTTCATTCTTCTGATTTGTACGCTTGATATGTGGCCTAAATGATCTATTGTTCTACTCAGCTCCATCATTTAAGCACTTTATTTTTTAAATTTAAAATTTAAAAAAAAAAAAAAAAAAAAAAAAAAAAACTTTTAAGAAAGAATAATTAAAGAGCTTCCTTCAAAATTGGATTTCATTAATACTATTAATTATTGAATGAAAGGTGTATTCAATCTTTACTGATATTTTATTAACATACTTTTTTCCTCCACAAAAATATTTAAAGACTTTTTTGTTTGTTTCCAGCTTAACCAGTCACTGAATATATTTATTAAGCTTAAATATAGCACTAAAATGGCTAATTTAATGTTATTTATGCAATGGAAAATGAAAGAAAATAAATATGTGCATTTTGATTTATTAGTCAGGAAAGGTATCAAGGATAGTAAACATTATGTAATATTTTCATTTTGTTACTTTTACTGCAAGACTGTAATGAAAGATTCAAGGACAAGAGGAAAGGAAGTTGCATGTTTGAGACTAGATTCAAAGAGACTTTATGCAGTATTTTGAGACAAAAATGTTTGACTTAAAAATAAATATTTCATTCACAAAATTAAATATAACAATACTACAACAGTATAACAATATACAACATATATACAATACTATCAGTATAAGTGCATGACACATCCACTATTTTTTCATTGATGGCATATTAATTTTGGATTTAGAAGCAACATAAGGACTATTAGTGAAGGACCTCATAATTTTGAGCGTTGTCAAGTGACGAGACTGCCACCTGAACAGACATCCCCATCTTTCCCACCTCCACAACAGGGGGATTTGGGAGCCCTGACAGAATTAATGTGCATCAGCCTCATTACACAGTAAGTCTTTAGTGGTATCAGGACTCAAATTAAAGACCCAATGAAAATACTATCTGCAAGCTTGCTATCTGACTACTCAGTTACTGTGGCCACCCATAACTTGTCCAAGAGCAAATGAAAATTCCGCAGTTTCTTTGTTGCTATACAAGATGACTGATCAATAGAAAAATTAACTAACAACAGCCACACCCACTTAACACATGACATTATAAATTATGCTACATATCTTTCTTATTTCAAACAATTTAACTTAGTTTATTTACTATTTAAATGCAATAAACTATAAAAATAAAAAAATAATATATAAAATAGAAGTTACACCTATTGTATTCAACTGGAACACACAGATTTCAAGTAGTGTGGTTTCGAATGATGGAACGGGTATTCCAAGAAGAATGCAAAAGTTAAGCTGTATGATTTCTCTTGTGTTACAGACAACGTTATAATAAATCTGCACCTTACAGGTGAAAGAGACCTATTTGGATTTTACATTATTTCACAGAAATTTATATATATATATATTAAACTAAATTTAATGGACAAGTAAACAGGGATATTAAAAAAGAAGTCATATATGTAATGAAAACACCATTTCTGAATAAAGTCCGTTTATTACTTTTGATTAGAGAGATGCAATAAATAACAGAAAAAGGATTACAAGGCGAAAGAAGATATTGCCAAAGAGGTAGCTTCACCATCTTAGTTACAATGGGAGAGAATTTTATCTTGTTTCAAATTTATATGGAGGGATTTTGCTGAAGACACACCATTTAGTAAGGATTATCCTTAGAGATTTATGATCGTTGGAAAAGTTGATTGAGGAGCACATGATTGCATAAATTAAAGGATAATTTGGATTAGAATCAGAAAATAAGAATGAACTCTGCATCGTTTTAGTTTAAAGAATAGGAAAAATTAGAAAACTAAATTATTTTTAAGTGAAATCATTACACACACATATATATACACATACCACCAGCTGCTAAAAATTGACCACAAGGTGAAAATGAAACAGTATTCACTTTCTCATCATGATCGGTAAACAATCTTACAGGTGTTGTATTGTTATCTGTTCTCCACAGAGTTATTTTATTGGCTGCAACAATTGCAAAAATGGTGCTATTTGGATGAAACTGAACAACCTGAAAAATAAAAGGTATATTCATATATTAATATGAAATTGAGGAAATCACACACACACAATGATTAGCATATATATTACATGACTCCTACAATACATTAAACTATATATAAAAAAAGGGAAATATAATGAGCAAATCTGTACAAAAGTATTGCTGTAAATATATATTTAGTTACAAAAAAAGCCAGATGATGATTGGAAAAGCTGATTAATGAAAACAATAAACAATTACTAATGAATTTTCATTATGTTTCTTTAACCCATTATGTGCAAAGTCTTCCATTTTGGGAACCTTTGATTAAGATTTTTTTTTCTTCAGAAGTAATTAAGATACATATATTCCTTATTTTTTTTTCATTGAATATTAAAGTAACTTGCTTTATTGGTAATTTTTTTAAAACGTTTGTAATATAGATCTATTTTTTAAAAAATTTTGCAAAATTTCAATTTTTCATTTCATTAGGGGGAAAAAAAAATCACTGAAAATAATTAAATTGAGTGAGGCATATTAAAAACATTGAATATAGAAAGAAAAAAAAAAAAAAAAAAAAAAAGTTCTTTTTTAAGACATAACAAACAGAGGTTGATAAATTTAATTTAAACGGGTTTTATAGTTATTTGTTTAAAAAAGGTTCAGAACAGGAGACTTGGTGTGTTCTGACCAACAAAATCAAGTCCTCAACTCCTTTGCCTGAATAAACTTGTTCAATCTGTTTACTCCCCCCATCAAAACAGGTGATATATTCCACCAAGTTCTGAAAAATATTCTAGATAAATGTGAGATAAATTCTTGGTCAACATTCTAAGCTAAGCCTTCAGTGAGCAAGGTTCATTTTCATGAAGTTTTTTTTATTTTTATTTTAAAGTAAAAATGCTGCTTAAGTTTAACTGTGCAGCAAGTTTTAGACTCTATGGAAACATTAGATTCGGATGAATTCTCAGCAGATGAGTGCAATATCACTTGTTTGCCACCAGATCCCTGTCAGATAATTGATGAAGAAAATTATTTAGATGAAGTAGAGCCAGTTGATGTATACAAAGAA
>BMAW01069228.1:0-22444 GCA_019974015.1 Nephila pilipes | reverse complement strand
TACAAAGAAGTTTAATTTAATTTCAAACAGAGTGAAACACTTGAGAAGAATTACATCGAAAAAGACGAAGAGGAGTCTAACAGATAATTCTTTTTCAAATGATGAGGATGACTTGAATAAAAGTCAAAGGCAACAAACAGAGCTTAAGAAGTTGACAAAAAAGAAAAAAAGTAGTCAAAATCAACGATGCTATAAGGACAAACACATAAAAAGAGCAGACAAAAAAAAATAAATAAATTCACATTTGGAAAAAGCTGATAAATTAACTGCTGTTTAATCTGAAAAAATGTCAAATTTAGAAGAATTAGCAGCTAAAACTCCTAATGAACTATTTAAAATGTATTTTGATTTTGATATCACGAATCTTATTTTAGAAGAAACCGTAAAGTATGTGGTGCAAAACAATAATTATACATTTTCATTATCTGAAAAAATACTGGAATCATATAGTTAAACGGATATCATTCTTTACCACAAGAAGATTTATATTGGAGCAATTCAGAAGACTGTAATCTGCCTTTCATACAAAATGCCATGAGTAGGCAGAAATTTAGAGATATAAAAAAAGTATCTCTTTTTATGTGATAATCATGCAATCGATGGCTCTGACAAGTTGGCCAAAGAAGTTTTATGGAGATGTTTCGCAAAAAATTGCAGAAATTCAGAACATTTTCTGATTCTTTAAGCATTGATGAGAAAATGATCACTTTTTCAGGAAGGCATTCTGCAAAAATGTATATGCGGGGTAAACCAATAAAATTTGGATGCAAAGTGTGGATTCTTGGTTTTCTCAAGGTTGTCTATTAAATTTACAAGCTTTTGAGAGAAAAGAAGTAGCAGTCGAAGACAAAACTCAACTTGGAACAAGAGTTGCCCTGGATTTAAAAAAAAAATGTGCAGAAAATTGTAGAAGACACAAAATTGTATGTTGATAATTTTTGCAGCTCTCTACCATTGCTTGAAGAAATGCAAAAAAGGGAATTTTGTCTAACAAGAACGGTGAGAGAGAACAGACTTCAGAACTGTCCTGTACGAGATAGTAAAGTTTTGGTAAGAAAATAGAGAGGGACATCTGACTACTTTATAATAAAGGATATTAGTGTAGTAAAATGAAAAGGCAATAAAATTGTATGCTTAGATAAAATTTTGAATGTATGGAGCCTATGGTAGCTGTTTGGAGAATCCATTTGAGATGAAAGGAAAAATGTTTCGATTAACATCTTAAATAAACATTGTGATTTGTTTGATGAAATCAGAGACTGGAATCGTTGCCAATAACTTCACTTTGTCCACTTACACCAGTGAACTCTAGCAAATGCTTTGATGGTGTGAATCATTTTCTCACACAGGCTGGCAAACAATCAAAATGTAAAAAGAATACTCATCTATGGTGTGAGAAATGTGTTACACAAAAAATGCTTACTTCCGTTTCATACAAAAATGTAAAAGAAACTAAAACAGGTAAGAAAATTTATGAGTTCTTTATTTTATGGTTTGAACATATTTAATATGCATTTAAGGATATATAATTAACTTTATTAATCATTTAAAAATAAATTTGGGGATTTCAAATTTGATTTAGCAAGATATTAAAATTAAGCATTTAATTCTCAACATTGTGGCAGATGTATCTCTGTTACCCCCCTTAAGCACCAAGTCTCTCAGTTTGGGACCACATCATATATTTTAACCATACAAAGATCTTTTTTAATGTGAACTAAATATGATTAGAAACATATATTGAACCTCAAAACATACAAAAATTTAAATTTTTTTCAGCGTGGTTCTTATAGCTGCGTTTAATGGGTTAAAATTACTCACTTGATTTTGAAAACATTCAGCTGTTTTATCAATAAACAAGAAAACAACTTTTTTATTGTATTTGCAACAGCTGAACCCTCTCTATATGATTAAATGTAAAATTAGTTAGGGTTCATAAATTTGATAATACTGACTTGAAATTTTTTTTTATTTCTTCCTTCATCTGGGAAAATACCAAAATAATATTCAATGTCTTCTTACACAGATTTGAAGTAATAACCATTGTACAAAACAAATATCAAATTAAAAAATAAAACTGTAGCAAAAGTTTTGATAAAGTTACGAAATTCAATATAATCACTAAAGTTGAATAGAATTTTAATTGGAATAATTCCACTGAAACTATTAGAATATATTTATAAATGACATAATTAAAAGATGGAATTACATGAGAATAAAAAAATTTAAAGTTTTTCAACAGATTAATAATGTTTCAACCACTTATATATAATACAAACTATTTAAAAAAAATTTAATGTCAGAGTTGATTCCATCAGTATAGAATCTAGATAATTGATGGATTATAATAGGGAGGAAAATATGTTCACATACTTATTTTCAATAATAATAATTTTTTTTTAAAAAATAATTACATTTTATAATAATAATGTTTTTTCCTCCTTTATAACTTCTGGGAGATTGTATAAAGAACTTATTTTCCACATAATTTATAATTACTTCATATAAACTACATAAGGTGTGATTAAAACATAAATACAATTATAATTAATAACTTTTTTTCTAATTTAATATCACACATCTTTAAAATGTAACTTACCACTCTCTCACTACCAGTATTTAATTTAATTTTAAAAAATTGTAATTTATAGTTAATTCCAAGATTTAACAAAAAAATGCTGACACAATTTTCTTTTGCTTTTACCTTATTTAGAAATAAAAAAACATGAACTTTGACCAATTGAATGAATGGCAAGCTCAATACAGTGGTTAATAATGATAATTCGTTCCAGGATTATCACCGTTAACTAAAACCGTTGTTTTCCAAAGCGCGATTTCCAAAAAGTATAATAATGGTAATCAATTAATTTTTATGACAACATTCTATCAACCACCATGGACAAGACATTGTAAACTAAAGCCTGAATCATTACTTAAGATATTTTTTTGTTTACATCAACTCGTCGTTAATCCCGGTACCGCTGTTCTACAGGAGTATGAATAAAAGATTTAAATTGATTTCTCTACATGCTTCCTTTGTTTCAATACATATCTTAGTTTCAATGAGACATATTCCTCTTTCATTAAGTATAATTATACATTAAAAGTCAGTAGAATTTATATATAAGGGGTGGGTGAAGCAAATTAAATTGTTATGCATGAAAATTTGAACATATCACATTGTCTTACTTAAATTTTTACCAAAATTATCAAAAAACAAAAATGTGTATGTATATGGATATTTTATTGTTAATTACCTTTTTAATGATAAATATAAAATAATACATCATTACTTTTTCCTTCCAAGGCTTTCTGAGCAAAAACCTATTCAATACTTTTATGAAGATATTGAATAGGTTTTTGAGTGTGGTTCTGATATAATTATTCAATGCTTTTTTTCCGATTGCAAAATAATGAGAAAATTAAGATTTTACATTGTCAGAAGATTCCAGGATCTCTAAATAAATGAGAAGTTTCCATTTAAATACTTAATCCAAAAATTTACTATAAGACATTGTTTTTTTACACACATTAATATAATGTACAATTTTTTCAATTAACCTATAATATCAGCTCTATTTTAAACAATGTATTTAATTTACTTTAAAATTGACATTGAATGCAATTGCAATAGCAAACTATGAAAAAGTAATTCATTTATAGTAAATTTTGTATTTACTACTTTTATAGCAACTGAAAAAGATATTCTTCATAAATTAGTTAATTAACTTACATTAATAGGAATTTCAACCTTCTCATCATGTGTATAAACACGCATTGGAAAAAACTCATCATACCAATAAAGAACAACAGTTGAATTTTCTGATGCAGACAAAATGCATTTTGAATCTGGACTAGGGAAAAAATATTGATCAAAACAATCAATCATATTTCAAATAATAATTCTTTTATTTTAAGAAACAAATATGCTAATCTATGGTCTTATCCAAATAAACTTTTTAGTAGTATTTTTCATCAAAACATGATTTTTACTTTTAAAATTAAACAGTAAAAATTTACATCAAAAATAAACAATGAAGAGAAAATAGTATTTAATCTAAAAGAAAGGGGGGGGGAAACACATGTCAAAAGATACACAAGCCATTTTTTTAAATTTCAAAAAACTTTTTATGATCATATTTATCAAAAAAGAAATTTTATTTAGAAAATTATACACACACATATAACCACAGTATACATTTTACTCAAATTAGAATATTTAAGGCGAACTAGTTACTTAAGCATTAAGAGATAAAATAGTCATTGGGTAAAATTCCAATTTAGTAAAATTGTATCCCAATTTTTGTCCATTGTCATTTATAATTGGAACCTTGAAATACAGCAATTGTTTTCTATGTTAAATATATATGCTGTTTTGTTATTCATTAAAATTTGGGCTTTCTAATAGAATCTAAAATAAAATAATTATATTATAAACTCTACTTTGACAACTTTTTTTTTCCTGACATTTTTAGAAAAAAGGTTATTTATTCTTTTCCTTTTAAACATTTTGAATTATTTTATTATTAAAACATAGACATTTTAAAAATTCAAATAAATTCCCATTACTTTTAGCAGCACTCATTATCATGTTCTTATCGATAGAGAATTTGTTATATTGTATAGATTTACCTCAATAATTCTGCAAGATCAACTAATTTAAAGAGATGGCATAAATTATATGTCACTTTTACTAATAATTATTTTATTTTGAGAAATGAAGTGCCACTTTATTTCTCGAAAACGAAATTTCATAGCTATTATGAATGCATATTATTGTAATTTTACTTTTGGCATTGTCCTAGAATATGTTGTTCTCTAACATCCTTATGGCATTTATCCAACAAAGCAGCAGATCAGAAAACAAATTATTTTATGTTTTTATATTGTATGGCACATTTTATCTCTAGTAAATCCATAACAAAAAGAGCAAGCACAATCAGTGCTTCAACAGCAATTTCACAGCACCTATGTGAAGGCCTCTATAATATGTAAGTACCTAATTCTAAACACTTCAATTTTCATTGTTGAACACTATTAATGTTTTAATAACAATATAATATAATTCTTTTATCTCAAACGTGTTCTACACGTTAAATAATATCACATTTGAAGTAAGCAAAAGAATGTTCACTTAATCTAGCATAAAGCAACAACAAACTACAAAAAGAAAGGAACTTCTCCTAAAAGGTTAAAAATTCAATTATGGAATATCCTTTATCCTTTTCTTATATCCTTATACAGCAGACTCAGTCAAATTACAAAAATTAAATTTTTGGTAAATGAATATTGTATGTCAAAACACAAATTGACAACAAGTAACTTATTGATTCTATTGAAAATAAAAAATTTCAGTTTGTTTTAAGGCCTTGATTGGATGAAGACATATATAATTATATATTTTTCCTTCAATAGATGTAATATGGACATTATATTAATCACAATAAATCACAGAGCATACACATATTTCTAAATATATAAGAAATAATCCAAGATTTTTAAAACGGATACACAGTTCAAACATCATAAGGACTTATTTTTTAATATTTATTTACTTTTTCATCTTCCTATATGTAAAGAGGCAACAAATTATCTATTATAACACATATTTAAACATATTCATACAAAACACGTATAATCAACAGATAATTTAGTTAGACTCAATAAATTTCAATATAAATTAATATTCGGGCAGATAGCTTAAACTTGGTGCACAAATAGTTATATCCAGAAGAGATTAGAATAAATTAAATAAATTTTCAAGTATTTTAATTATGTTTTTCATAGAATACAGTGAGCACTTTAATGAAATTGAACTTTAGTAATGATACTTTTGATTGCTATTTTCATAAAATTAGGAGCAAATATTGGTAGAAAAAGATCAAGGTATGAAATTTAAAGGGAGAGGAAAAAAAAACATGAACTGAGCTTTCGATTTATAATTGTTATTTTTTTCAAAAAAATGTTTTTTACAGAATTAGTTCCGCAATAACAATTACATTTTTATACTAAATGTGAACTAAAATTTTTTTATTATCATACTAACAAACTTATTCTAAATTAGGCTGTTACTTTATAATATCATTTCTCTGCTAAACATAATATCAACTTCAAATATTTTTAAAATTATTTTCAGCATTTTTTAAAAATCATTGAATCAATTGGTACAAAAGTTTTTAAGTTGCACATTAGAAATTAGCTTATACATTCGAATGTCCCTTCAACTAATAACAATTATATTTTGTTCCTATTATTTGCACTTCTTTGAATTATGTTTGTAAATATTTAGCAAATAAGGAAGCATTTGTTTTCTTGTAATTTATTTTATATGCATGCATTTTACAATTACATTTTTTTTTATTAAAGTGATTACTTATTTCTTTGGGTCCAAGTAAAATGATACCTAATTGTTCAAAAAATTCTTTCATATTTTATCCGATTTTTTATCTTTCATCTGCTTAATCTGAAAATCGAAATGAGATATGGGTATATGCATTACCTCACAAAAGCTTTGCAAGAGAAATCCCCATGACATAACTAAACATTATTAGAACCTTAGGAGTTATTTATTTTTTTAAAAAAATGAACACCCGAAAATAAAATAACTTCCTGATGCATAAAAGTCATTGTCAACACAGTCTTTTTTGTTCCATCCATGTGAAAGTAAGATGAAATAATTAAACTGTTTTCAGATAAAACAAATTTGATACAAAACTATTTCATGGAATAAAAAAAAATAAGAAGTTGAAAATTTTGAAATTCCACTTTAGGAAATAAACATTCATGAAATACATATTAAAAAAATACTAAAAATATTTACCTGCAACAGACATTATATACAGCCTTAGAATGCCAAGTGTGCACAGATAAGCAAGTACCCCTAAGCAAATCCCAAATTCTAACTATGAGAAGAAAAGATGCAACAAAAAACTCATGCTTTAATTATAATCTTAATATAAACTAGAATTTTTAAGTTTAATATATTGATAAGAATGAATTGCTAATTAATAACATACCAGTCTTATCACCAGAGCCTGAAATTAATCTTTTTAGTTTTGAATCAATTGCTACGCATGACACAATACTTTTATGGCCTACAAAGGTGAATCGCCTGAAAAGGTTTTAAAACGCATTTGTATAATGAAAACTGTTTAATAAGTATAACTGTAGCAATTCTTAATAACTCTATAGTTTAGAGTACTGTTCAAAACACTTAGTTTAATCAGATTTTTAAAAAATAAATGATTAAATTCCAGATTAAAAATATTTTTTAAGCCATCTTTCATCCAAAAAGTGAAATATATTAATACATTTTTTTAAATACATTGCTACTAATTTTCAATGGATGTAATAGTTAATCAAGTGATGTTTATTTTTCATGAGCAAATTTTCTTAAGATGCAATCAACAAAATAATAAATTAATAGGAGAAAACAATTAACATAATTTGGTTTGCATGCTAAGTTTTTTCAAGCATTTTAAAACACAAATCAAATAGATCTCAATTCCATTTGAAAGTTTTGATCTTCACCAAAATTTACACATACTTTTAAAATTGTGGACAAAGGCTTTGTGCCAATATTTCACTTACAGTTGGGTTTTTTCTTTCTTCAAAATCTGTTGGAATTTGTGCAAAAGTAAAAAAATTCAGAATCATACTCCTTCGAACATAAAAAGAATTTAAATATATTTAATAATTTCCTGCTGAATAATGAATAGCTGAAATAATGAATTTCCCTAAAATAAGAACTCAAAGGAAGTTGAAAATAATAATGTAGCAGTGAGTGAGTGAATGTAAAGTTTATTGGCACAAGAGCCAGATATGGCTATGCTGTGCCAAACAAGATTAAACTGTGGTCTAATAATGTAGCAGATTTTTTCATTTAAGTACATATCAAATTCTGAAATTTTGTCTGATATATAAATTAGGTACCAATAAATTAAATATATAATCAACCCAGTTTATTAACAATCACATTATGATTTTCTCAAAAAACAAAATTTGTAATTAAAGGAAATAGTTGATAGTTTGAGGTTAAAGACATTACTTACTTATTAAATTTTATAAATCCACCTATCCATTGATTAGAAATATTCCAAACCCAAATCAAAGAGTTTTCAAAGCCACAAACTACATACTGATCTGAAGCATCAGCTGCACTTATTCTAAATAACAAAAAAGTAATAAAAGATACATATATATATATAAAACAGTCTTGCATCAATTTGTAGAAATATTAGCCCGCTTTCAATATCCACCTTTGCAAATTTATGGCCTCTTGGTTTTTCGAACATGATAGTTTTATACTTTTGAGCAAAAAAAAGCATCCATATGCAAAACTATTTGTGCATATACACATATTTGTGATAAAATATTTCTATTATTTCTAACAACAGAAAGCAAAAAAATTATATGCATTCAAGTTTTTTAAGATATATATTGAGTTTTTTGATAAAATTGTTTTTAAGAAATGTATGCCCTTAAAAATAACATATTGAGGGTAACAGACAATCTTTTTGTATAAATAAAAATAACACTGTTAATATTTACTATTAAGGATTTACAAATCTCAGTGGTGTACACAGACTTCTTTTAAGCTGTGGGGGAAGGGGGTTATATTTAAATATTAACATGTAAACATAGCATAATCTTTTTGTTAAAATAAAAAAAGGACATTTTTCAGTCTATTGCACTGTGGAGGTGACTCAAAATTGAGCATGCCATTGACAAAACTTGATTTAAAAGTCAGAGATTCCTTACATACTTTCATTTTTGAATTTCAGACTTATTACAAAATAAATCTCCATTGAATGTATTTAACAGCAAATTGGCCTCACACATACACAAAAAGAACATGTCAAGCTTAATGAAAGTCTCACCAGTGTTAGGTTATTAGTGATAGACCTGATAATTTTCAATTACGGTCAAATGAGGAGAGTAGGGCATCTCTTACCATTTTACTCTTCAACACTCTATCTGTGTGTGTGAAATTATTTTAAAACAAAATTGAATTTTACACACAATAGTCCTTGATTGCTTCACACAACAATGAAGGTGGAATCAACACTCAACTTGCAAAATTTGTGCCATTTCACTAGGTCAATATTTCTAACTGACCAATCAAAGAGTTAATGCATTCAATAACCAAACATCACTTAATATGGAATATGAAGTTCAGAAACTGTGGAGAAGGAGGATGATTAATTAAATATTGAGAATATCTTCACAATTCATCTAGTTTATTTTGAATTTGTGTTTGCTTTTTATGCTTGAGTCAGAAAGGTGCAATCTTTTATCCTTTCCTCTAATGAATAGATTCAAGCTGAGGTATTAACTCTCAAACATCTTTGAATGATAAGAGATATCTATCAAGGCAGGACAAAGGAAGGTAATAAAGATAAATATCTTTTTGAAGCACAAACAAAAGAATTCACAATTTTTAAAGACAAACTTGAACTACTGTAAAGTGAAAAAATAAATAAATAAAACTTCAAGACCAGATAATATTTTAAATACGTCCTTTACTCAAAAGAGGAAAAGATATGATTCTCTGTTATAAATCCTGTACATAGAAAAATTATTAAATGTTTCAATTAATGCTAGCATCATAGGGGAGGAAATCTCATATTGGTTCTTTCTACATAAAATTCCTATTAGTGTACCTCTAGAAGATTTAAATTCATAATTGCAGGAGACAAACAACACTAAAATAGTAGAATTTCATTGATTTTTTAGTTCTAAAAGATGACAGGAAATACTAACTATGTTGATAATTATCTCTAGAATGACACTGCCAGAAAATGCTAAACTTTAGTATCTTAACCACAAAACGAAGCTACAGAACTTTGGTTAATAAGAATTTTTATCATTTTGAATGTTTCCACTTTAGAAAGAAAGGAAAAACCACCACCCTACCTTTTCTGTAATGGAAGAATTAATAGAAAGCAATGGAGATAATGCAGTATCCTGGACTTAAGAACTCACAATGCATCTCCAATCAGCAAAAAAAATAAAACATTATAATGGTATTAACAAAATTACTAACCTATGTAGTAAAAAAGATACATCTGATACTAAAGATAAAGAAAGAAAACAGAATTGAATTTTTTTGTATAATTTATATATATATCCACATTTTTTACATTATTTCCAAAAATTTGTATTGAGGATAAAAATTTAAAACATTTTCATTTTTCTCATGCATCATTGAACTTTTTACTATGGAGCAGTAGAGCTATCCCCCAAAAACTAACTTAAACCAGATAATATATTAATACAGATCATGGAAATGCAAGATTTCAAAATAGTAGTTAAAACTGACGCATCAGAAATACCTCTTTCAAAAAGATAAATATCTACGGCCCAGGAGAAATAAATAGTTTATTACTTAAATCTTTTCTGGAATTAATAACAGATCTGTTAGACATTTATAGTTACTTTAATTTTTTTTATCATCTGGATTTGATCATACTTCAAAATATAGCAAAGATTTTATTGAATGAATAATTAATTCAAACTTTGTTCTCAATTTTAATGTTCCAACATATAGAGGTGCAGCAGAAAAAAAATCTCTCATAGATATCACCATATGTTCCAACCAGTTTAGGATACACTTATGATTATGCATTAGGATGATTATTTGAGAGTCCTCACTACACAGCTCTAATTACACAAGCCAAAATTTAGACAGAGTGAACTATTAATTAGTGAAGAAATAAGCATTTTGCATTTAGTTAAACTTGTCATTTCATACGTACACGATCAGCAGTGGCATAGTGTGGGGGGAGTGCAGAGAGATGGCACAGATGTGAGGGGGCCGCAGGGAGCTGGCTAACCCTCTCTCCAGCATCAGGCCATGGCCATTAGACCAGATAATTGTATTGTCATTGGGACTACATAGATACACATGCTGAATTTCAAGGCAATTGGACCAGTGGAAGTGGTTCAAAATAGATTGTAAGGTTTGACCTAAAAAATATACTTACAGAAATGTGAAGTTAAATAAAATCTTGTCAAATATTTAATTCAAAATAAGAAAACAAATTTGATTTTTTGAATTTCGAAATGGAAACACCCAGCTGCAATCCACTATCACCACGTAACAAATGCAATTAAAGTGTCAGTGTTAATTTTTGTCTCATTTTCCTATAACAACTCATAGGGATGAAAGTGAACAAATTATATTTAATTTCTTCAATTTTTTTTTATTATTTAAAAGATGGTGCAGAGTCGTATTGTTTATTTTCCATGTTTCACATGTACCTAAATTTGTTAGTTATTGCAAAGTTAGGCTTATTTGTTTTATACAATTCATTGAAAAAAAGGATAGTTAAGAAAAATGTTTGTTTATTTTTAAACTTTTCAATGGTTTTGCAGTTTTACCCTCAAAGAATGTTATTAATACATTTTAACATATTAAACTATAAGTAATTCAACTTTAGGCACATGCAATGCATTCATATTTTTTACTTCTATAGTGGGTGGAAAATTCAGGGTTTGCATCAGGAGGCAGAAATCCAAGCTATGCCACTAATGGTCTGACAATCAGTAGCACCTTTTCAATAAGACTCAATATAAGACAAACCACAACCTCTTTGAACCATGTTGGGTCTTCCACAGTGGACCCCAAACAATGGGCTTTTAAAAGTGGCACAGGAAATCCTCTTTGAAAAAACAAAAATATTGGTAAATAAATTTTTCAGCACTCATATCAATCAGAAACTTTTCTCCATTGCATTTCAAAAGGCTTTGGACAATGACTCTGAAAATTCAGAAGAGGATAAAAACAAAGTTATCAACATACATCAGAGTTTGAATGTTAATTGTGTCAATCCCTAGATTAATGCATTTCATAAATCTTCCACTTAAAATTGACACTAGTGAATTTTTTTTCTAAAATAATAATTTACTGATTTTTACTATATAATGGAATTATTTAATGAAATAATTAACCAAAATATTTTTGATTACAAGCTATATACACATGTATCAAAAAGGCTGCATGTTACATTGATTGCAGATGTCACACAAAATGTTTATTTTGCTTATAGAATAAATTCGAACAATTCTACATTTATGGCAGATGTATGTACAACTTATTTGCCAAGCTTTAGATGATATGACTAAGTCAAATATCAGCTAATTGTGTACAATTGCTACTCGGTTCTACCTGCATTTTGAAACAACTTTAATCAGTCACTAAAAGTAATTCATAGATTAACAAGAAATATTTTTATACAATCTTATTATTATAATAAGTTGATCTTACTTTGGATTTTAGGACATTAAAAAGTCTTCAGTGATAAACATAAGAACAAAATTACAAGATCAAAAACAGAATTCAATGAATATATCGAGTGAATAACCAACAAAAATATCAACAATATTTACCAAAATCTAATGGAAACACATGAATTTTTTTGTTCCAAGTATAAATGTTTTGCAACTTTGAGAATTGTCCTGAAGATACATATTATATACAATTAAACAGACAATAGAAGAGAGAAGATTCTGGCAACCCGGATCATCAGCAAAATGGTCATCACTCTAGGACTTATGCATAAATTTAATTAACAGAATAATGCAATCTGTAAAATTAGTAATTGTATAAATGATTTGGAACATATTTACTTAACATGCAAAAAATACATGCATGGACAAAATAATCTCTGGAATATACTCAAGATAAATCAATGAAGCAATATTCTTTTTAAAGAAATTTTGGACTACGTAGTTGATAAATTTAGCTATGATTAGAGCATTTTTACAGAAAAAGAAATACTTTGATATTTACTAAACCAATAAATGCAACTGAAAGGGAGTTTTTGTAGCTCTATACCTCGCAACTGATTGATTGATTGTTTAAAGTCACAATTAGAAGCAATATCACAGTAATATAATTATTGCCGACGGACTTGCTAATTTTGAACCGCAGTCAAATGATGAGGATGACACCTGAACTTCTATTATATTAAAGAGAGGCTTTGAACCCTGACAGAATTTATGTGCACCAGCACCACTTACACAACACATTTTTAACATAAACTCAAACATAAAATTTGACAGAAACATTACCAACAACAAGCCCATAACCATGACTACGCAGTTGCCTGCTTCCTGTCCAAGTTGCTTTGGCCTCATAAAAATTCTGATATTAATACTTTATTTGAACTCTACTTTACTGGAATAGTAATTAATAACACAGCTTATAATTTTGATTCTTACAATAAAAAATTTGACTCTTATTGCCTCAGGAACTTCAAACTAACTTTCTTCATTATTTCATTTCTGTGGTTGCAGAAAAAGCGAGAGAAATGTACTTCAAAACTAGTCACTAACCTGAACTGTCACTAGTGAATAAACTGAAAATGCTAGAAATTTAGGATTTATTCTTCCTTCAAAATCCCATGTAAAAATTAGAAATGAAGAAGCTTCTGTACCTTTTACAAAACAGCAAATTTTAAAATATACAGTGCAATAAAACAGAATAAAAACCACTTACACACTTTTCTTAGATGTAATTGTTATGAAATGACATGACTTTTTTTTTTGCCCTTTATTAATAAAATAATCCTTTAATTCAAGAAGACTCATATTTTCCATATCTGAAAAAAAAAAAAAAAAAATAATAATAATAATGTATATACAAACAATTTTAAAAACCTCAAACAAAAATTTATTTAATTTCTGAAATGATATCCCATTATTTATATTATTATTATTACAGACAATTAACAGAGAAAACAGTTAAAAGCATGATTTATGTAATAAAACTTATATAAAATTAAACACAATAATCAGCAATAAAAATTTTGAATATATGATATATTTATAATAATTTGGTGGGTAGATTTCTTGCTTTCATTACAGCTAAGACAATATTTGCCTAATTTGTTCCAAATACTTGATTAATTCACATACACATATAGAGCCAGTTATAGAGACTAAACTGTCATCATGCAATTTATTGGGTTGGCAACTAAGTAATTGCGGATTTCACTCATAGATGGCGTCAGTTGAAATTTTAGGTTTGCAGACGTAGTACAAATGTAAAACACATTTTGTTATTTGACAGTTGGCAATTCAGCTGTCAATCAGTAAAAAAAGTTTTTTGATCGGTTGCGTAGTTTTCGCTTAGCCTTCGTTGAAGAATGGAAAATCAAAAGGAACATTTTCGTCACATTTTGCTTTTTTATTTCCGCAAAGGGAAAAACGCATCGCAAGCTCATAAAAAGTTATGTAATGTTTATGGTGACGAAGCCTTAAAAGGACAGCAGTGTCAAAATTGGTTTGCCAAATTTCGTTCTGGTGATTTTTCACTCAAAGATGAAAAACACTCTGGTCGTCCAGTTGAAGTTGATGACGCCCAAATCAAAGCAATAATCGATTCGGATCGTCACAGTACAACACGTGAGATTGCAGAGATGCTTCATGTATCACATACATGCATTGAAAATAACTTAAAACAACTTGGCTATGTACAAAATCTAGATATAAGGGTTCCTCATGAACTGAAAGAAACGCATTTAACGCAACGCATTAACAGCTGCGATTTGCTAAAGAAACGTAATGAAAATGATCCATTTTTAAAACGACTGATAACAGGGGATGAAAAATGGGTTGTTTGCAACAATATCAAGCGGAAAAGATCGTGGAGCAGACCAGATGAACACACTCAAACAACATCAAAAGCTGATATTCATCAAAAGAAGGTTTTATTATCAGTTTGGTGGGATTACAAAGGAATTGTCTATTTTGAACTCTTACCACCCAACCGAACGATCAATTCTGATGTCTACATTGAACAACTAACGAAATTAAACAATGCAGTTGAAAAAAAGCGGCCCGAATTGACAAATCGAAAAGGTGTTGTATTCCATCATGACAATGCAAGGCCACACACATCTTTGGTCACTCGGCAAAAATTATTGGAGCTTGGTTGGGATGTTTTGCCACATCCACCATATAGTCCTGATCTTGCACCATCTGATTACTTTTTGTTTCGATCTTTACAAAACTCCTTGAATGGTAAAAATTTCAATAATGATGATGATGTCAAATCGTACCTGATTCAGTTTTTTGCTAATAAAAACCAGAAGTTTTATGAACGTGGGATTATGATGCTGCCTGAAAGATGGCAAAAGGTCATTGATCAAAATGGGCAATACATTACAGAATAAAGTTATTTAGTTCCATGAAAAAATTATCTTTGATTTTCTAAAAAAAATCCGCAATTACTTAGTTGCCAACCCAATAATATCAGCTACTGACTAACCCTGTAATACATTCATTAATTTTTTAAACTAGTGCACATAATTCTTTAGTCTTCACCCAATTTTGGCAAAATTTGTTCAAAAACCTTAGAACTTTTTATTGATTTTTTTTAAAAATATTCACAAAATTATAAATCAATTAACATAAAAATGCTTTATTTTTCTTTAAATTTAATGTTTTTTTTTAAACATATAAAATTGTTCAACCTACCTTATTTTACCTTAAATTTGGCTTTCCTTGCACATTCAAGCTTGGCAGTTTCAATGCAGGCATTTAAGAAATGCAATTATTTTGAAAGAGAAAAATTATGTATGCTTTGAATAATGTACATTATTATATGCAAACATTGATGCTTTAATTCGGTATTATTAATAACTGTAATACTTTTTTAAAAATTTAATAATTTTTCATCATATAATAAAATTTGAAACATAGTATTCATAGTCTTACATCTTTAAAATTATGACCTTGTTTCTCGCCTACCACTAGCATCCATCTTAGATGGATACATTTTACATTCTCTGTAAATTTTTTTCTTTTCTTTGTGGATGGTAAAAGTTCCAAAAATGAGTGTAACTTCAAAATTTTTCCTTCCAATCACGCCAAAATACCCTTATTGAATACTTATGATAATTGGTTATGATTTGAAATATTTGAGCATTAACAGTTTCAAAAATTATTGAAATTAATCGAATGGTGGCTAAGAAATAAAATTCAAAACTAGCAATCAATTTTTTAATTACCTCATAAAATAATTTTAATAAAATTGGAGATGACATCATCATCAAAATTGAGAAGTCAAAACTTGAGTTTAGAAAATATCATTAAGGTCTTCAAGTATGATAGTTTTTTCATTTTGATCTAGTGAAGATAATTTTGTCAAGGAGAATTTGTTTGGTTTCAATTGACCAAAGAAATAAGGAAACATAAGAACTTAAAAAATAGTATTAAATATTGTAATAAATAGGACCTGATCATTATTATACATTGAACTGAATATCTATGCCAGTGGTTCTAAATCTTTTCCCAGTTACAGAATACTTGAAATTTTGTAAGATCGTAACACTTATAAAATAAAACACTACTCATATTTATTACTAATTAAAAACAATGATTTGTTTTTTAATTTTCAAATTTTAGAGGAACACTTTATCTAAGTTCACAAAGTAGCAGTGTTAAACAAAATACCGGTAAGAATTACTGTGACCCAAGTTCTTCATTGAATTTCAGAAATTTATATTATTGTCATTAAAAATTTTTGGTAAGCAAAATTTTATATCAATATAAAAATTTTGCAACATTTTATATTTGTATCAATCAAATGATAACAAATTAAATTTATACTGCATTAACAAATAAAGTATTTTATACAAGTTAAAAATTAATTTTAAACATGATTTATAATTTATTGAAACTAGGAAGTTTGCTAGATTAAATTGTTAATTATATTTTATACTTGGCCAATCACTATATATATAAATATATAGTGATTGGCCTAATAATAACTATTATATACTTTATAAAACCACCCTATACTAACTATTATATACTTAATAAAACCACCCTTCAAAATTTTGTACTGGTATCAGAAAATATTTTCAAAACTAAGGATTAGATAACATGCTATATAAAAATAATTTGTGAAAATTTGACAATTTTAGTTTCATGTAATAGTCTCTCATAAAAGCCTCAGAATATAATAGAAAACATAAAATTACTTTCTATTAGCTCTTTAACATTATTTAACTGTTTGAAGCAATACAAATCAAATATTTGACACTTACAGAGTTGTTCATTTACAACTAATCACAAAGTCATAGTCATCACAAATCATCATAGTAAAAGTAACATTTTATTTTAATTTGGAGTCTATATTTTATTATTAAAATAATTTCTTTTTATAGCAAGTAATTGATGAATGTACTGCATAGCTAAATAATATTTTGTGTGTATATGTAGCTAGCAAAATATTTTGCTAAAATTTTGAATGAATTGCTTTCAAAAGTTACAAGTAACAAAAATAATTTTTTCAACATGAGAGGCAAACAAAAAAATTTGTCTTTGAATTACAATGCTGCTCGAAAATGCTTAGGGAAGATTATGGTGCATTCAAGCTAAAGGAAACAGTTATGCATACTAATCCACACACACACAAACCCTAGGGATTTGAATATTTATACATAATGAAAAAAAAATAATAAAATTAGTAAAAGTAAGAATTAAAAAAAATTCAGAAAAAAACTTACAAAAGATTTCATTAGATTGACAAAATATTATTCTTATCATTCATTATAATAAAAGAAAATACAGTAGAATAATTTTTTTACTTTATTTCATATATGATCAAAATACTTATGCTTTAAATCTTAAGGAACTATAAAGAATTTGAAAATGGAGATTTAATTACCTTTTGCCCTTTAAATGGAATGAAGGTTCCATTATACTTTTTTCTGTAGATGCATGAAGCTAAATAAATAGTATTGATGTAAAAAATTCCAACTAATTTTCCACCCTCTTTCTTTGAAAACTTATATTTTCTTAAAGGTTATTCTACCTTTATCTTCTCATTCAACCTTAAGTATGTCAGAAAGCAGGAATGTGTTTTGAATCTTTGCTTAAGTGTATCTTTCCCGAACACTTAAAGAAGTGGTTGTCAGTGAAATAATTATACCAATAAATACGACCTTTTGAAGTATTGTATCATTCGGCTACATGCAAAACTTCTGCGGTGCTCCTTTTCCTTTGAACATGCTTATCTTACTTAATGGGTAAGTCTCGGATGCTTTTAACAATAACAATTGCAAAAACAAACATTGCAAAATATTGTACTGATGTACTATATTCATGAGCTGCCACAAGTTACATTTTGTGATTAGCCCCTTTCTTGGAAGCAATTTGCTGGGAAAAGAAGCGCACAAGCCAAACTTAAATTTTGATGATGACTGTTGCAGCCGCCCTCTATGTTTTGCTGCTTTTGTGCATGCAAGTTCAGCATGACCACAAATGTAAATTTATGCACATCTGATCTAGACAAAACTATGCAAAAGGAAGAAAGGGGAGGATGGATAACAAGAAGAGTTGAAAACAGAGAAAGATTGCTAGGACTTCATGGGGTCCTGTCAACCCTACGTACGAGACAGTATACCTCATGGACAGAATATTTGGCCCTTAGGGTCGTAAATTTTGCACTTACTTACAAAACGCATGCCAACGGGAGCTTATAAATAATTTAAAACACAAAAAGGAATTATTTGGAATCAAATTTACAAATTTCCGAATTCCCTGATAGTGTTACATATATAGACTGCAAGACAAACTAATAAAATATAAAATTCATGAGTTACTCATATTAGTCAATTAAACTAATATTCTAGCCGACATAAAAAAAAATTACAAAAAAATCCATTTTGAAAAAATTTAACTGAAAAATTTAAGGCAGCACATGGTAAACGGTATTTCAATGAAAAAGAGTCACACTCAACATATGGGTTTACAATAAATCAACTTAACATTTATAATTCACAATATTATAATTTGACATGAATAACTGGTGATAAAGTTATGATTCAATATTTAGAAATCGAAAAATTCTTTAGTATATAATTTTTTTATATTGAAAAAATTAGCCAATTACTGCTATGTTAATCCTAACTTTTTTGTAAGGAAATGACTATGAAAGTTTACAGGTATTTAAGATACCTTCAAGTTTGTAGACCACTTTTCTGTTGGGAAACTCTATAGAATTTTCGATTTTATGTTTTCTTGTAATTTACAGCTTGAAATTGTAATAAGGATATTTCGCAAAGAAATATGATTTACATCCCGACAGTTTTCTAGAAGCAACAACTAGTTTCAATGACAAGAATTTCATGCTTGTTTAGTGTTACTACTAGACTGTGATTGCAAAATAAAATCTCATAGTTAAAAATCTGAGTCTAGATGAAAAAAAAAGTTTCAGATACGAGAACTAAGAATGAAATTGTTCGTGTGTTAATGTAGATAATGTAAGAATATGAAAATGGCTATTGAGCACATGTTAAAATTGAAACATTTATAAAGTTTGGCCTATGAGATTGAGTACTCACTTGGATATGCAGCAGATATAGGACCAGAGTCCTGCTAAATTCTTGAAAAAAAAAATTCCCTACAAACAACATATTCAAACTGCGAGAGCTGAGTAATTGTATTAAATTTAATATAATATATGCAAATAAAGCATAAAACACAAAAAACAACTAAAACTACAAATAATGTGCTATTTTGTATATCTAGCCTACATTATTTCATTGAAGACATATAAATAATTTTCTAAGACTTGTCAGACCATGTAGAAATGCCAGATGCAAGGCAGAAAAGTTAAGTGCCAGATTAAAGAAGGACAGTACTGTATATCAACTACAGGGACTTTTTTTCCTTTAAACTTAATAACTCTATTTTACTTTTTATAACTTAGTTCATGTCTTCAGCATTTGGATGAATAAATGTTATAAACAATAATATTTCCTATTTATATAAAATTGTGATTGCAATAAATCTTCGGTTAGCAGCAGATTTTTGCACCTGGCCTCACAAGATTGATTACAATGTTCTCTCTTCACTGGAGTGTTTTGTTTTGAAACAAATACATCCTTCATATTATGGCACTTACTAAATGCCCTCTACAGCAGGGAGCTAACATTTGACTCTTCTTAAAATGTAATCAATCTCAATTGTTGTATATATAGTTTTACATGAAAATTTCAGTTCAAGAATGATACTCAATAAAATTCAATTACAAATACTCAATAAAAAATTGTATACTTTTATTATTTCATTTTAAATTTATTAATTTCATTCTGAATATATACATACACATTGAAAAATTTCACACAAAAAGTATACTTTTATCAATCCAGTTAAATTTGTTAACTACATACTGAATACACACATATTGAAAAATTTCAAATGGAAATTTCCAACATAAAATTTCTTTCTTTATACTTTTCTTCTAAATCTTGTTGCCTTGCACACTCTTCCTCATTTTCAATTCTTTCTCGTATTATTTTTTCCAGAATTAGTCTCACAAAGTCTTATTTATACTATTTACTAATGGTTATAATAGTTCTTCTGTTTTCAGTTTCAGTATCTAGAGGGATTTTTTTTTATCTAGTTTGTGCACTTACTCTATTGAATAACTTTTGAATATTTTTTCGAGTAATGACATATTCAAACACTTAAAATGTACTTCAGATACTTAAAAGTACATGCATGAGAAACAAAATTTTTTTTTATTACTTTTTGCCACTCTTTTTACTTCATATTGAAATAGAATAGTTTTGGAAATAAAATAATAATCCATTTGCAGTTATTTCGTAGACAAGAGCACATTCTGTTTCCAATTTATACAATTTTTTCTTATTTAATTTAATAACAAATTTACTTTTTGTTACTTAATTCATGTATTTAGCATTCAGACAAATGAAAGGGATGTATAATACACAATAACAAATTTCATTTTAATTTAAACTTTTGATCACATAAGGGATCAAGGTCTCTGTCATCACAATCAATTACATTAAACTTACTCTTCAGTGAAATTTTGTGAACAAACAAACCTTTTACATCATGATCCCTCTACATGTGAGAACTAACATTATACACATAAACAAAAATATATAGGTATAAATAGGTAAAATATGATTTTCTTGCATGTGTATGCTTTCTAATGATGGTAGGTTTATACTTAAGCTACTTTATTCATTTTACATATTTATGTATATACATTAAAATATTATTAGATATAGATAGATATATTTTCAATCTACTGATAAAATTTAAAAAAAAAAAAAAAATGCTGCTCAACTTAGTATTAATTTAATACAAAATAGTATGATGTTTTTTTCCTCAGTCAAATGATTTTGATTTTTCCAAATATGTAAAATATTTACTTATATAGTAGTGTTAAATTCATTTGAAGTTTTGTTCAGAATTAATGAACAGTTTATTATATATAAAAAATTTCAATCCCTAATTCTGAAAACATTTAATGAACTAAAGATTTAAAAAAAATCATTTAGCACGAAAGAGAAACTAATAATGCAAGCATATATTAAAAAGTGAAAGAATTTTAAAGCTAGAAGTAAATAGATAAGTAAACTGATTGACATTGCTCTTGTATCTGACTGAGTAATAGAGGTAAAAAAGCCCTCTAAAAATAAATAAGATATTAAATATGTTAGATATTGTTTTGATACATGATAAAAGCCTTGGATAACATATTTTTAGAATAAATATCAATGGATTTGAACACTGATATAAAAACTGAATTCTTAACAAATGTTAATATGATGGTAAATTTTGAAAAAAGAAAAAAACCTTGCTAAATATAGGCAAGGTAAAAGTAAAATTTAGTCAAAGGGTGGAAAAAATCCTTTAAAGACTGAATTTTGCTAATAATACTGTAATAGAGCTATAAAATAGGACATTAGTAAACAATATATTATAATTCTGAATCATCAACAAGTAATAAGATTAACACATGCCTTCATTTTCCAAGCAACTATACAATACTGAGCAAGAATTTAAAAAGCAAGTGTATTTTGATGAACAGCTGCTTCTGAAATTCACATGACTTTAATGGAATAATGACTAAAATTCCTAGTTTGGTAGCCAGTAAATATTTATTTCTGACACAACCAGGGCTTCATTCAGTAAAATAAAAATTAAGTTAATTGAAAATCCAAATTATGAATGCAGCACTATCATATTAAAAACAAGCAGGGACAAATTAACACAAAAACAATATAATATTAAAAATATCAATAAAATTTCTTGCTACCCTTCATCTGTTTAGCTTGAGCCATAGTATCATTTCCTGATTGGATGGGTGAATTTTCCACAAGCATCAAGTTCTCCTCATCTTCATTTTGATCCATTTCATGTTCTGTTTTAGCCTCATAGATATCTAAAGGGCGGGGAATATTTTCATCTCTCTTAACTAGTTAACCTAGATTTCTTAATTTGCTAGCCAGTAAATATTTATTTCTAACACAACCAGGGCTTCATTCAGTAAAATAACAAATATTTAGTGAGAATCTAAATTACGAATGCAACACAGTCATTTTAAAAACAAGCAGGGACAAATTAGCACAAAAACAATACAATATTTAAAAAATCAATTAAATTTCTTACC
>BMAW01069224.1:0-15705 GCA_019974015.1 Nephila pilipes | reverse complement strand
TTTTTTTTTTTTTTTTTTTTTTTTTTTGTTCGTTTCGCCTTGATGAGCGATCCAATGAAAGGATCATATATCAGATTCAGAAAAAAGATATTGTGAATACCGTGTGCTTATATTTCATAATAAATTCTCTGGTTTAGTTTCCCCTCGTCATCAGTCGGCGAAAAATTTACTTCTTTCAAAAATACCAGCAATTGTCAATGATTTCCACTAATTACAATGCGTAATAAATATACTATATGTTTTATAGAAATATTATGATTTTCTGTAGTCGTCATGTACTTAGATTTGTAAGTTCATCGATTTCTGCACTTTTAACTATAGATGAGAATTCTTCACAATCGAACCCTGAAAAAAATTATACTTCCTTAAATAAGATCTGTTGAAGTAATGAAATCCTTTGCAAAATCCTCGGCAAAAAAGTTACGCTAAAATAGGTATAACTATCATCAAACGACGTAATATATTGATAGATACTGTTAATTACTCACAGTTTTACTTTTTCCACTCTCCATCATTAGTAATATACACGAGACGAGGAAATAAACAATACGAAAAAATAAAAAAAAAATGTTCATTTATACCACTTTCCTTACATATATATATATATATATATATATATATATATATATATATAAAATTTTTATTTAAATGATGGAAATTTATTTACCCTAAAAATTTATTGATCATCTATAATGAAGAAAAAGATTCTAACAAGGCAGAATAAAAAAATCATGCGTATTTTAAATAAAAAAAATTATACATATTACAAATTACATACACATAATAACATATGTGTAATTCGAATTATCTATATCAGAGTTACTAAAACTCTGATATAGTTACTACCTCCTCATATATGAGTTTTTATATAGTTCTGTTATTGCTAATATGATTTTAATTCGTTCTTTATAGTAAACAATAACTTTTTTATCTTTTCACGTACATACACAGTTCTATCAGCAATCTACTCGTACATAAAAAAAAATAAAAGTTAGTTTTAAAGTCAAATTACAGTTAATCAATAATTCACAATTGATTTAAGCATCTAACAAATAGGTAATTTTTTCAAGGTTGTATTTATTTTTAATTCAAATATGTTTTTGTAATATATCCTGATTTAATCAATATTTTTGCTTAATAGTGATTCTTTAGTTGTCATGCTGAGTGCTGTGTACGCAAAACTCCTGGTTGTAATGGGGATCAGTTTTCCTTTAGCAGAAGTTATATCTCACAAAATTCCAGCATCCTATTATGAGGTAATTTTATCCAAATACTTGTAGGAATATAAAAAAACAACTTATTACTGTGGTAAGATCTCTCTAATAAATGAAACTTCTCCTTTCAGGGTTTTTATCTTTACCTTTATTTGGGTAGTATTGTCTTTTTGATATACGTATATCTTTTCCTATTGAGATCAGAAACTCCTAAAAGAAATAAAACAAATTCCTTCTTCAAGCAAGTTCTGAAAAGAGTTGGATCTGTAGCTAACAGCATCAGTGGAATGGAACAAGGAAACAGTTCTCATACGAATAAACGACGTTTCAATGATGCTGCTCACTGTGGAAGTTTTTACCTGAGATTAGGAGCTGTTGGTATGTTAAATTTTTCTTCCGAAAAAGCTCCCTCGTTTATTAAATCTCTATTAATTAGAAAGCTTCTTTTAAACTTTTGTTAAAATCTTCATTTCATTGTGACTGAATAAAGCACCATTGGAATCGATTACGGGAAGGTACTATACATACTATACTCATTGATTAAAACATAGCTAAAACACTAGAGTGTTACGCTTGCGTCATTCACGAAAGCTTCAGAGTATTCAATAGTATATTATTATTAAAAGCTAGAAGTCAGTAAACAATACCGTTCGCTCACTTAATGGAGTCTTGAAGGACAAGTACAAACTTTTCTTTTAAAAAAGTCATTGAAGTTGTAAAATTAATTTAGAGTTTCATAGTATCTTTATTTTCTGTAATCATTAAGCAGTGTAGAATATTGTACTCCTGAGAATCTTTGAGAATTTAAAAATGTGTAAAAGATTCTCCACGGATTCTATTTGATAAATTTCAAAATAAATGTAAACCTATAAATCATTCAAGAGACTAATTATTACAGATTAAGAATTCAAATGTAGTCTTATTTCAGCAAATGCATTTACAGATATCATCTTGAGAGAAATAGCAAACGTAATCTTCTATTTTTGGTGACTGGAATATAACTTAATATAACTGAGAAAAGGGATGAAAACTGTAACTGTACTACTAAATTAAACCTAAAAATAAACTAGACGTATATCCCTTTCAGCTACTTTAAAAAAGAATTACAATGTGTCCTATATGCGACATAATCTCCTGGAATCTCTCCTTCTAGTCTAACTGTCATAACTCCGCAGTTTCCTCTCAGCTATTCTATATTTCTATGAACTCCGAAAAATGAACGTTAGTTCGCTGGAATAAGTGAAATTGATAGAACAGAATAAAATCATCGAAAATGACGTAATAAAATAAGAACGAATGACTTAAGCGTACATTATTAAAATTAAAATTGTTTATTTATTTTTTACTGAAAGAGATTACAAATGCTTCTCCCGCAGAATTCATTGGTGTGTTAAAACTTGTTGCCATTTCGAGCATTGTCCATCTTCATTGCTATATTCAGTTGCGTGCTAACTATTGTGAAATATTAATTTGATTGTAAGGCGCTAAAAATTATTTTAATGTTATCTTTAAATTAATACATTTTTGGAAAATATACGCAAATTATTCTAGCACATTGTTTTGAAAAATATTCATATGTAATCATAAATTAACTGTTAAGAAATGCATTTACGTGAATAAGAAATATATGTATGAAATATATAATACATATCTATTCATTTTCATTATCTCCTTATAAATTCAACATGATTATTTACTACATGAAATGTATCTTTCCTTTAGCATTTGGAATAGGCAGTATGATTTATTCAGGACTAGAATTCGGTCAATTTTTTGAATTAGAGGTGGCATCCCATTGTTATAACATTTTATACGCCTTGACACCAAGCAGCCGAATGGCATTTACATTTATACAACTTTACTTCATATTTCTCAACTCTCGGGTAAGTATTATGATTTAGTGTTAAAGAATTATATTTCGAATGCTACGGCTGACGTATTTTTAGGAAGTAAAAAAATGAAATAAATCTAAGATCTGATATTTATATATCATTCCTTATATATTATGTAACTTAAAGATGTATTTTTAAAATTATTTTTACTTAAGTAAAACCGAGTGAAACACATATAGAAATTTTATAATCCTTTTTGACACCATATAAGAGTTTGTAAGAAAATTATGTAGATAACTATAAAGCACTTTTTCTTCGACATTTGCAATTACGTTATCCATGAAAGGGAAAGTTAGCTTACTAAAATATAATTTAATAATCAGCCTCTGCCACAAAAAAAAAAAATTAGAAATATTATAAAATCGTTAAAAAAAGAACTGGAGTATTTTGAAGTGGAAAGTATGAGAATATAAATTCATATAAGGTGAAATTGCACAATAATTATCAAGCCAGCAAGGAAATCTAAAATCTAAAAGAGTCTTCTCTACGGCTGGATTATTTTGTATAAAAACTAGATCACAATTAGGAGACCGATGAATTGATCAGTTGTGTTCCTTACAAGCTTATTTTTTTAACACTTGTTGGCAGTAAATCACGTATTTGTTTGTATATTTTACATTTATTTTCATCTTGAAAAAATTATTAATGTATAAACATTACTTATAATTGTCATAAAGTTGTTGAATTTTATTTAGAAAATTTATATTCAATTCCATTTCATATATATAGTTTGGGGAATAACTATCAAGACTGATTTTTCCCAGCCAATGGGAAGGGGTGCAAGCTAGTTTCAATGAGTGAAATGGGTAGCAGGGGATGAGATGTAAGCTAAGAGATCCGTGTCTCTTAGGTTGAGCGAGATCTACTCTCCTCAACGGTTCGAAGACAGTTGGAGAGAGTAGATCTCGCTCTAAGTGAAAGTATGCTTAGTACTGCGCCGCTGGAAAACTGTACTTCAGTCTATCATATAACCATAAATACACTGGTGAGCAAAACTTAAGCAGCAAGTGTCTTTTGGCCATAACTCCAAGAGAAATCATCTGAGAGACATAAAATTCAGAAATGAGTGGCAGCATTGTGCACTTAAACGATGGTGAAAGCATAGTTCCGCAAAAATGAATACATTGCATATGGCATAGAATCAAGCAAAAAAAGACTTTATTGAATACATAGTATCGTTACACATGATTGTCAGTCCAAGAGGAAGAACAACAAACAAATGTTCCTAAGTATGGAATATGTCCTCCCCTTACTGGAGAAGTTGCTTCGCACCGTATCTCCCTGCTCAGCACCAGATTGTCCTACAGTTCTTGAGGTAAGAGTGCACATTTCTCAATCAGCATCTGTTTCAGTTGTTCGGTGTTCCCCGGAAGATATAATCGTATCGCAAGGTGTTTCTTCAAAGTATCCCATACATGTTCTATGGGACTTAAATCAGGGAAGAACGCTGGCCAATCCAATCGAGTGATATCTTCACTTTCCAGTAGCTTCTGAACATCAGCAGTCCGGTGTGGCCGTGCATTTTCATCCATAAAAACGAAATCTGGTCCAATAGCACCTAGAAACAGACGCATATGGGGATGATCACCTCCTCTCAACAGCGATCTCCGGTTACAGAACCTTTGTCGAAAACGTGGAGCTCAGTCCGCCCGTTCAGCATAATAACTCCCCAAACGCCAACTACAGGACTACCGTAATAGTCTCTTTCCGTGATATTACTGGGATGAAACAGTGTTCCGACCTCTCTGCAAATCAAGTGGCGTTGAGAATGACTTGTGGGACTGAAACGACTCTCAACCGTAAAGAGGACACGACTCCATAGATGAGTTGTCCAGTTTTTCTGCTCCTTACACCACTCTAAAAGGTGCTGCCGATGGCCAACTTTCAAAGGAATGCAGCGTTCAGGACGGCGAGCAAATAGGTCACCTTTGTGAAGGCGTCTAGTCACAATAAGGCACGACACTTGTCACCCTGTTGCTGTACACAGTTGCTGAGCAATAACGCTTGCTGGCTGTATCGGGCTCTTTTCGCCAAAAGGATAATATATCGTTCATCCACTGCAGTGTTGTTTTCCTAGGGCGGCCACCAACAACCTTTCTAACAGCTGTAACTATGTTTTGGAATGCTTTCCAAGCCTACGAAACGAAACTTTTGTTGATAACGAGCTCTTCAGTTACACAGATCAAACTACGCCCCTCCTTCAACTTTCCGATCATTCTTCTACTTTTGAAATCGTCCAGCCATATTTCTCGAAAGAACTTACTTGCACTTGCAGCGAATGTCTTGAATTGCGCCTCTGTCCTTCCTTTTATTGTAGTCTTGAGCATAGCGCGCTGATCGCGCGCGTTTCGCGTACACTCGCGTCGCCTATGACGTTTTGTTCCTGACAATTGCATACTCAGCACCTTTCTACTGAATTGCGTGTTCTTTGTACAGATCGCAATAACCCTTTTTTCTGCAATTTCATGGCTATCTGCTTAAAATTTACATCGTTGCCTAAGTTTTGTTCACCAGTGTGTGTGTGAGTATATATATATATATACTGCTGTTTGTAGAAAATGCAACACCATGAAAGAATCATCAGAATCAAATGAAATTTAATGCAGAAACGACTTGTACTGATACAAATAAATGATGAAATTTTCAAAACAAAAGAAACAAATTAAGCGTCCGAAATCAGTATTTGGTGCAGCCACCATGCGCTGCAATAAGTGCTGCTATACGACGTGGCATGGAGTCAAATAGATGTTGAATATCTGCTTGAGGAAAAAATTCCATATCGCTTGTATACGCAACCAAAGTTCGTCTTTGGAAACTGCAGGACGCGGATCACGAGCGAGACGCCGACCAACCATATCCCACACGTGCTCAATAGGCGACATATCCGGTGAATAAGCAGGCCAAGGAAGAAGTTGCATGCGTTGTGCTGAACAGAAGTCTCGAACAGTCCGCGCAACATGTGGGCGTGCATTATCCTGCTGAAAGATAGCTCCAGGGATGCCTTGAAGGAAAGGAACGACTTCGGGCTGTAGCACTTCACGGACGTACCTGTTGCTATTGAGATTACCCTCAATTCGTATCAAATTGGATCGTCCATGATACGAAATCGCACCCCAGACCATAACTCCGGGTGTTCGACCACTATGTCGTTCAATAATACACTCAGGAAGGCAGCGTTGACCGGCATAACGTCTAACACGAACACGGCCATCATGGGTCCACAAATTGAAGCGTGATTCATCTGAAAAGACAACTTGGTGCCAATCAGCTCGCCTGTCTCTGTGCTCAAGAGCCCACTGCCGACGCAGCCGTCGATGATTCTCCGTGAGGGGAATCCTGTATAAAGGCACCCTTGCACGCAATCCACGGCGCAGCAGACGACGACGAATTGACGAAGCCGACAATTGTACACCTGTAGCAGTAGACCAACGTGCTGCCAGCTGCCTGGAGGAAGCTGTGCGATCATTCACCGCCATGCGGAGCAGGTGTCGATCATCGCGCTCTGACGTCACCTTCTGTCGTCCAGTGCCTGTTTTTCGAGTTGTTCGGTGCTCGTCGGTCCACTGCTTCCAAACTCGCATCACTGTGGAACTGTTCCGCTGCATACGAGCTGCTATTGCGCGATAGGAAAATCCTCCTTCTCGAAGGCCGATTATCCTCCCTCGTTCAAACTCCGTAAGTTGCTTGAATTTCTTATTCTTCCGTCGTGGAGGCATACTCAGGTCTCACTAAACGTTTGCCACTAACAAATAATCATAGACTTTTTTCAACGTCCCGCTACAGCACTTTATTTATACGCTTTCAGCATCAATTCAGAGGGCGCTGTGCGCGCCGCGCACGCGCGATGGCTCTGAAACTTTATTAATTTGCATAATATCCTATAATTGACATTTGCTGCGAATTTCATTTGATTCTGATGATTCCTTCATGGTGTTGCATTTTCTACAAACAGCAGTTTATATATCACTATGTGCTAGATTACATGAAATATTAGAACCATTATGCTGAAATTTATTTATATCTATTTTCTATACTCACATACCGGATATTTTATTTTAACTATTTGCCAACAAAAAGTGAATTAAAAGGTTATTGATTTAGCAAAAAATAAATTTATAATATTATATTAAAAATGATTTATCCGTAATTAACATTTAAGCTTTTTCTTTTTAGATGGCAATTAGCAAGTATCGTACTTTGGCAAGATTCGGCCTAATGCATATGATAGCAACCAATATGTGTGTTTGGTTACATGTACTTGTGCAAGAAACAAAACATGAAATATTAACTATCATAACTCCAAATGCTACAAACCTTATTCCTGCTTTTGTGTTAGAGGCACAGCAAACAGAAAGTCTCCAAAGTTTAGGTAAGGGCTATTACTAGTTTCTCGTCTTAAGTACTGATTACTTAGAATGCTTATATTTTTTTAAAATAGTGTTGATTATTATTTTCTCAGTGTTAGCAGAAAAAGAGATTCCAAAATGTCAGTGATTTCCTTACATCCAAAGCATTAGAATTGGTAATTACTTTGATTTTGTGACACAGCGATAGCAAAATGATATTTGATATTCAAATCATTTTTAGTTTATTTAGCAGACCAAAAGATAAAATACACGAAAATGGAACCTGCAAGTATACGTATTTTCGAATCTTAGTTTTTCGGAGAACTAAGCTTGAAATTTTCTATCACATTTGCATAAATAAAAGATAATGTAACTGAAAAAAATGTTTAAGTCATATTAATTAATTTAGTGAATATAGTTTAATAATTAATAGTTTTTTTTCTTCGGATGAATAGACTTTCGTCTATTTCAACTATTCTATTCGCTTCTCCAATTTTTTTTTATTATTATTTGTTTTGCCGTAACAGCAAAGCATTGGTACAAACTTGCCTCATGTAGTTGTTCCAGTCGATAGTCATATTGTGGTTTATTTGAAGCTGAAGTTCCCAAAATTGAAACCGATATTAACAGGTATATAAATCGTAATGCAGTGAGAAAAGGGATGCGTGATCCATCAAACCAGGTTTGTATCCGCATTCCTTTATTTTCTCAGCAGGACGGACTGCATATCTATCTTAGTGATGAATCTCTCATGCATAACCTCTCGAAGGATAAGTTAAACATCTCCTTTATTTATGAAGAATTCCGTTCTTTTTTAAAAATTGGATGTTTGCCTCGTCGTCTTTAGGCAATCCCAAATTCTGCAGTCCACCTTAGCGTTCTAAAAAACGGTTAATTTTTCAAAAAAGAAACTCATTTCTTAAAAGGCTGCTTGTTATCGGATTACAATAAACGTCAGTATAGGGTTACTATAAACTTCATATAACTTCGTCTACACTTAGGCTTGGCGATAATTGTGACAATTAAGTAGGGGGGGGGGAATTACATGGTACCCAGCTAATGCAAAAGTACCTTAAATTGATATTTATTCCAATATTGCATGTTCATGATTTAATAAATATAAAAGATGTGGACTTAAATTTGACTTCTTCATCTATTGAGTGTGAATTTCTAATACTTTTATTTCCATTTGAGAATTATCGAACTTATAAATAACATCCGTTGAAATAAATGGAAGGGATGTGTTGCATAACGACTTCAAAACTCATTCAAACCTTACGTGTAATCAAACTAATTTATATATAAGAACTATATTATGATAAAGGGTTAATGTGCTGCTTTACTACTTCACTGGAGTAAATTTGTGAATATTTTCGAAGGTTTTTATCACAAGTCTAGGCTTTTATAATTTTCATGGAGGCTTATTTCATTTAAAATTTCAGTTCTATATAACTTAAAATCAAGCATTAAAATTCTATTAATTTTAAAAATAGATGCATTCAAAATAAGAATTGCTAAATTCATATGTCTATAAATACAAAAATACATTATGCATCAATGAATATAGTTTTTTCATTCATTTAACTTAAGTTAAATGAGAAAAATATAATTATAATTTACATAAGTATTTAAAAATCGTTTTTATCATTAAACTTACTATCCATTTTGATATTACTAATTTTTTGCAAATTATTTCTTTCAGAACAAGATTATATCTCTCCACTAGCAGAAGACTTATCAGAGCATGGGAACAGCACTCGTCGTCATCGGGTGGCCCGCTCTATAGATATGCATGGGATTTACATCAGCCATGGCTGCAGACGGTTGAATATAATGGGTGAATTGGTACAAAATGCTAGTCCATTTCTTTTCCCATGCACTATCGAGTACAGCCTAATTTGTGCTGCAATTTTATATGTAATGTGGAAAAACATCGGGCAATTTCGACAAGTCACTAATGCTATGGACAGCGCGAGTTTAAACCATGCTTTGGTTCATGGTAGCCGTCATAGACATTACTATCAAGTCGATTGTGCAAAAGCTAATAAGGGCCTATTCACTGGTATCATGGTTCTTGTGCTATCAATAATATGTCTCATCATCTTTTTTGTTCTCATAAATAAACCACAATATAAATACTTGGCAATATTAGAGGCTCATATAGCAGAACTTGTTTTGTACTTATTGACAACATTAGCAGTAGTTATAGCTCTAGTTCAAGTTCGAGAGCTCAAGTACAATCCTCATCAAATCATGGAGCTAGACAGCATTTTACTCGTCGTTGCTCAAAGTGGATTATATCTTTTTACAATGTTTAGTGTCATTGGTGGTCACTTCACTATTGATCAAAATACAATTTTAGTCCTATTAACAGCTTTAGTATGTCTTATTCAAGGTACTTTTCAAACTATATTTATATTGGATGCGTCCAGAAGATGTGCTGGCAACAGTGATCAAGCACACCGAAAACCAGGTAGGGAAATGGTGACTTTCCTCCTCGTTTGCAATTTTGCAATGTGGGCTATTAACACTCTGGAAACTCGACGAGCTGATTCTAATCCAGTGCAAATGGAATTCTATGGCTTTTGGGCCTGGACAATTATTGCTCATGTAACAACACCACTTACCATTTTCTTCCGTTTTCACTCCACTGTTTGTCTTTGTGACATCTGGAAAAGGACTTATAAAGTCAAATCTGAATATATATAATTTACTGATAGTTATAGATATCGAACATTATTTATTCTCCTCCGATTTTGTACACTTTTACTTTTAAATATTTACAATATATGTTTGTTTATTATGAAAAAAAATAAATATTATCTGAAAAGCTACGTTTCTTTTATATGTATGTTACATAATAATATAATACATAGTACCTCACACTAACCAAATTTCAAATTTTTGAATGGAAATTAATATTAAAAACATTTGCAGTTATATTATGTGGGATATTAGAGAGGCACTTATTATGGAGTTGAAAAAGTTTCTTAACATTTTTTTAGGTGCACACCCCTTAATTTTTTTTTCTTTTTCAATAATAAGGGAGCATTCCAAATATTTCTCCAATATACAAAGGTAACTTGTGCCCTATTGAGCTTGATTGAATAAAGATGTAGGAGGAAAAAATTTGCTAATAATTAAGCACTTGAAAATGCATATTTATTACTCATATTAAGAAATTGTATGATTGTATTACAAAATTATTAAATGACACTTTAAATGGCCTGTGAAGCAACAAATTCCCTTTATTAATAATATATTTGAATAAATTTTCGTTTAAAAGTAGAATTCTTACAGTCTGGGTGCTGCTTTCTGAGGTATCCGACAATTTCTTGTCGCAGAGCACAGGACTGACCTATGGCCGCGGACTTGCAACTAGCGGTTTTCATTGAGCCGTAGGCTCGAGCCTTGATGCCCCTTGAGACCCGCCATGTAGCCGGAGCTTATGTACGTTAAATCTGTCGTGGCTCAAAGTCCTTCCCTTGTCGTGGCGTGTAAATTAAAAGAAGAAATGACAGCTCAGGTGTCGTCTTCGTCACTTGACCGAGGTTCAAAATTACGAGGTCCGTCACCAATAGCCCTCGTGTTGCTTCTAGTGCGACGTTAATAAAACCAACCAACCAACCTGGATCTCCATACTGCTTTAGACATGTAATCGCACCTCTGAAACGGCCAGCGTTGAAAATGGTTAGTGTCAGAAAAGAGAATGTGAATCTCATCATTAAATCCTCAAGCTTTTTAACCATTACAAAGAGCCATAACTTGCTCCTTCCCTGAAGAATTTTCTAATTTAATCACTCCTAGTAATTTTTATTGATCTTTATATATAGTAATAATAGGTAGCTTTTCATTTTTTAATCTATCACACTTAAAACAAATGGCAACATACCAGCCCAATGAATGGATGCAAAATTGCAATAATTCTTTAATCTTAGTAGCCCTCATCATACAAAAGTTTTCTCGATATCTTTGGATCAAATTTCGATTGATTGTCAGTTCATCTACGTTGTGTCATATAGACTAACCTGCCATTTCGAGGGGTGAGAAGGGGGGAATTGACTTTGACTGATGTGGACTCGATTGAATACAGACATTAATACTGGGGTTAAAAAACATTTCCTCCCAAGTTTTTTATGTGTTTCAACATTGTACACCCCTAAACCTTTCTGCTCATTTATATACTTCACAACTGACGATTCTTCTATAAGTCCATGCAATAGTCAGGGATCTCATAACTACAATGAGTTTTAATTCGTCTGTTTTCATGTTCCCTGACTCTCAACAAGGCCCTTCATGTTTTACCATCATCATATGGCAAACCGTGAATGGGCATCCTCTTGGCTCCGGCTCTCTTTGACGCTGTAAACATTTTCCGTTTTCTTCAATTTCAATAATTTTTAAGGTATTAGCTTTAGCAACTTCAAATAAATAGCTTAAATATGATGTAAACTTACGTTCAAAACCTTTATTGGTGTCTGATGTACGGCAGGTATATTTTTAAAGATTGCACCATCAAGTGTACATCTTCATAATTTTTTCTCCACAATGGAGTGTCGCTCTTGAAGGAATCCTTGCCTCCTCCCAAAAACTGAGACATTTACCCACTATTAAATCGGAACTTTCACTTAGGGACAGTTTAACCCACCCTAAATTATAAAATAGTAACAATAGTACTTGCCGGTGAGGGAAAGATTGCTTCCGGTAATTTGCTGACACTGATTACCAATTAGATAAATTTTTCGATCACCACTTCTCATATTAGAAGCCAAAATTTCAATTGAGGTTGGGAAGCAATTAGAGCAGACTGAGGGCCAGTGGTCTGCTCAGGATAGAGCTCGATATGAACCAACTAATCGCTTCCTACACCCACTAGATCTTAAACTTTGATTTGTTGAAATTATGTCTTTCATAGTTTTTTAGAATAAAAGATAAGAAATTGAGGGTGTGCAAATTGAAATTATAAAACAACAAAAAATATAAAAGTCACCCTAATGTTTGTATACATATAGTATATATACATATATATGCGTGTGTGAGTGTGCGTGCGTTAATTTATTCTTAGTTAAAACTAATTAATTTATTCTTAGTTAAAACTAATTAATTTATTCTTAGTTAAAACTAATTAATTTATTCTTAGAAAACAAAGCTTTAAATGCACAGAATTTACATAGAGCAACGAGTTAGCTGAGTTCTTTGGTTCAACTTATGTTTGTAGAAAATATAATATAAACTTGAGGTAAAGTTGAACTAATGATGGAGCAATTGAAAATAAATTTGTGTTTCATAAAATCAGAAAATTAACATTTCATTCGGTGTTTCTTTTCTTTTCTCTCCCTCTCTCTCTCTTTTCCTCCTGAGAAAGGCAATTGAAAAATAGTTTACAATATTTTGCAAAATGTTATTGAAAATAGTTAAAAAAGAAAGTACAATTCGCCTAGCTCTTTATTGATAATAGTCTGTTGAATCGAACGAATTCCAACAATTACATTTCCCCCCTATTTTTTTTGTATTACTGCACTTGCTCTCCAACATTCTTGATTCCTAGTCCTGCTGCGCAACGGTTTTCTTCTGTTATGTTGAAAAATGGTTGTCCTTTACCTCCACCTACATAAAACCCAATCTAACGTACAAAAGTTAATTCAATTAGATGCTAGAGTATGTCTATTAGAGAGAAAAATATTTAAGTTGTTATGAGTATAAGAATGTGAGAATAGATGTTAAACCATGGTGTTATTGCTTTAATATTGTTTGCTCTCTCTTTTCATTTTTATTTCAAATTTTGTTTGATTAAACTATTTTTTGAAAATCTTGCTGTCATTTCCTTCCTTTTATATGAATGCCAAAACAAGTTTTTTAATTTAAAATATTTTTCCATCTCTTTGAAAATTACCTGAAATGCATTTAATTATATTTCTCTAGAGCTTCTACATATGCATTTTTTAAACTATCTCCAATTACTCCAAACATTTGTAAATGAACTGCTGATTTCGATAAGTTTTTTTGAAAAAAAAATTAACTTATACAACACAATACATATTACAGCCATCTTTAAAATTTTATTGGATGTCTACTGCACTTTTTGCCGATATTATGATTGGTTACCGGAAGTATACAGTTCGGAATCATAAGTATACCATTATGGAACACTGAATCTGGAGAACTTTCATGTTACATTTCCTCTAACGCTTTCCCTCTGATTTTAGATAACTTTTTCTGTGCTTAAGCTACCGCGCTGTTATGACTCAAAGAATTCAAGATGCGTTCAGTCTTCCCATCGAAACAAAATGTCATGGAAATGCTAAAAGCATGAAATTCCGATATCAGATATTTATACAATTGAGAAATATCTTACAATAAGTCCATGAGGGACAGAGAAATGTTCTTTTCAAAATGAATTTGCAATACACACATAAATTTATTCAACCTAATAAATTCAAAATCTACAATTACTTAAAAACAAAGTAACATACGGGGTGCGGATAAAAAAAATCGGACAAAGTTAGTAGAGCAAAAAATAGAAGTTAAATAATTTCTTTTTAATTAGAGTGCATTTCTTTTTGTCTACCCTTTTTAAAATAAAATATATTAATATATATCTCTTAATTAACGTGTTTTTTTTACGTTTATCAAGCTAAAGATCTGCTATTTTACAGATGTTTAAGCAAGGAAAACGTCAGCGTGAAATTGTTAATTTGCTTCATGCGCCTCGGTAAACAGTGTCTGATGCATTCTGACGTTTCAAAGAGCTTGGCAATGATAGTCAGCCTCCATGAAATGAATGAAAACGTACGGTAAGCACTTCCAAGAATCGTAAGACTATCAACAAGTGGTTTCAAAGAAATCCGAGGGTTTCCATGAGAAAAATCGTTCGTGACATGGGAATAAGCGATCGATTGGTGCGGCGAATGGCAAAAATAGAACTTGGACTAAAGCCTTACAGGTTCCAAAGATGCAGAAAACTTTTGTGACGTGCTGCTAATGAGCTCTGGGAAAGATTCCTTTTTACTGTGATAAGAAACTCTTTACCTTCCTACAAGTTCATTACTTTTAGAACGATAGGAACTGGTCTGTATATATTCTAAACACCTAGGCAATTGTTGAACACCGGCAATATCCGAAGTCGGTCATGGTCTGGGGAGGAATTTGCGCAAGCGGCAAAACCTCACTGGTTTTTGAGGAGGGCGTTAAAATAAATCATAAAGTGTACCAGCGGGACATTCTAGAAGATGTTGTACTTTTGTGGGCCAAAACGCACTTCGGCATTGTGAACTGGACGTTTCAACAAGATTCCGCAGCTGCTGATTAGGCCAAAAAACACACAAGAGTAGTGCAAGGTGCATTTTCCGGACGTGATAACGTTTGCGGAATGGACATCCTACTTGCCAGATCTTAATCCCGTGGATTAAAGAATGGGTTCCATTTTAGATTCTAAGGCCTGCATTAAATAACACAAAAGCTTGGACTCTCTAAAACAATCACTTCGGCGGGAAGGGTATGCATTAAAGATGGAAGACTTGCGGCCCATTGCTGAAAATTTCAATAAGCGTTTGCGCATCTGCATCGTTGCAATAGGCAGTCACTTTGCAACCAATTAAATTTATTTATTAGTAAAAGTCTACTCTTATTATTATTTGCTATATTTTTTGTTAAATTTTGTTTATTTGTTTTTATTAAGTATGGTAAAATTGTTTGTCGGGGTTTTGCCCTCCATCCTGTATAAAAAATAAATCCATACTTCCTAAAATTAATGTGAAACAACGAATATCGGGAGAAGAAATCTCACTAAAGATTTGGTGTAATCCTATCTTACTTTCTGCTGTCTCAAAATTCCATTAAGTTAATTCAAAATGTTACTGTGAATTTAAGTAAGAGCTTTTATAAAGGGCTAATGTCCAGATTAGTATCTGTGAAAAAATATTGAATTTCATCTCTTAATATCAAAAGGGAAAAAGTAATTCATACATCCGCACAAGATTATCCAAACTAAAGAGTACTACATTACTGCAGAATTCAGCAAACCATTTTATCTCGAGAATTATACAAGGCTGTTTTTTTTCAACCTCCGATTGGCTATAATAAAAAGACGGATGAATAGAAAAAAATAATTTTATTACCAAAAGTAATGTACAACAAAGGTTACTTCTCTGTATAATCACCTTAACGATTGAGGCATTTGTCATATCTGTGAACAAGCTTTGCAATAGCCTCTTCATAAAATGTTGCCCTCAGTAGTTGGGGTGAGGTGGCGAT
>BMAW01069223.1:0-17310 GCA_019974015.1 Nephila pilipes | reverse complement strand
TTGTTGTACTTCGTTCAGTTACGTATTGCTGTCCCATCAGAATCTGATTGAAATATCATCATTATCAGTCCATATAGCGGTAGCCACATGATGAAAAGATGATAAATCTCGTGTAACATGGATACGTCCCGAGACTAACAGTAGCTCTTATTTTTGCAAAATTTTTATTCATCAACATAGCTTTTGTTAATCACCTTTAGGGTGATACAATCGTTCTAACGAAATCTCCCCCAATTTTTGCAAGAAAACTTTTGTTGCAGGTAGTAGCGATAAACAGCTTTCTGAATCATCGATAATTTGCTGTTTTGTTCCATCAACAATCGCGGCACCCATGGAAAAACCTTTTTCATGTCAATTTTCATGAAGGATAGTATATACGCTTCCATATGATATCTGTCATCTCAACAATCTCGACTTCTTTACGATCTTCAGTATAATTTTGTCACTTCACTCACATTTTCCAGTTAACGGCTACAGGTCTGAGCGGTCCGCATTTGTGTCGGTACGACCACGTTTCGCTCAACAAACCACCGACAAATCGTTGCTTTGATGGACAAGTAACGGGTAACGTCCCGCAATCCATTGTTTCGCTTGCTTTACCCATTAAAAAACAATGTTTTATCAGAACACGAAACTCGGTTTTTTCCATTTTTTAAACAAACTACAAAACGACTTTACTCCAACCTCGATAACTCAGCTGTTTCTGGTCCGATCGACTTAAAATTTTGACACATTTCAAGCAAAGGTTCGTACTCTAGAATGACCTGGTTACTGGTTTACTACGAGCGCCATCTCTGGGTTAGTCTCGGGAGTTATTGATTGATGTGTTAAAGTAAACTATTATTTTATTTCTGATTTTAAATCAAGCTTCGTCTTTGTCTGTATATAATTCTATGATCTTGAAGGAATTTGATGGCACTCAACGTCATTTGGCAGTTGCTAAATTGTTATATTTGTACTAGTTTCTTCATAAAAATAAGGAAATTAAAATTGTTTCTGAATTCAGAAAACTTTATTTCACTTTATTTTCACTTTATTTGACCCAGTAAAAAGTTGCTATAGGGCAGGCGTGGACAAATAACGACTCGCTAAGTTTTTTTTTTCGGGGGGGGGGGGGGGGAGGCAGCCAAAATATTCAGAAAAATCCGCCCTAAATCGAGATTTCCTTCCAATACGAGACCGAAGATTAGTCTCGTATTTTCCGCTATGATGGCGACATCAATTCGTATGCACAGTTGGGGTACAATGCGCAGTGCTTTTGCGGTTGATCTGGTTAATTTCCATTTAGTCTTTGAAACAGTAAATATATAAATTGCCAACTTTAATGAAATTAGGAACCCTCGGGGAAAAAAAAAAGATATCGGACATAAATGTCAAGTGCTTAATGGGGAATGGACAAACAAATAGTTCTTTGGTAATGAAGAGATTAAAGCAATAAGTTTATTGGGTTAAGGAGAACAAACTGAAGCGTCATTACAGAACAAAACTTAGCAAAGTTGAATGCAAACTTTCCAAGGAAGAACACAAAATAAAAGCTGTCGCGTGTGTGAAAAGACTGAAGAAGCAACAGACATAATTTATAAAGCAATCAACAAATTTTGAAATAAGAAAATCAAATTAAAAAAAAAAATGTAGAAAAGTGTTTTTTGGGTACATTTGTCTCATTAAACGGATTTTTTAACTAAATGACCTGGTAGCTGTAAAGATATGAAATTAGCTCAATGAATAAATTTAATAAAACTGCCACTATTCTGTTTAATTTATATTTGATTTTTGTGGTACTTTCTGTTGTACTTTGTACTTCTGTATTTTCGGAAGCACAAAGTTGATTAACGCATGCGATTATTTTAAAATGTGCGGCCCTCCGCTAACCTCAGCATCTACAAAGTAGTCCTGAGCCGGAACAACTGTCCCCCCCTCCCAATGCAATAGGGAATAATAGCATTTATTGTTCTGTAGCCCATAAAATCAAAAGTCGCTATACTTCGCTCGCTCGCTTCCACCTTACAAATGGAATCCCTCTTTAGGATATATATCAATTGTAAAAATATAAACGAGAATATATATTGTCAAGTCCTAATAATTTCTAAGAAATAACCTAGATATCTGGATAAATTTATTTTCCGTAATAACTGATTCTTATGTACACAATATTATAAATTGCAGCTATACATGAGATTGGTTTAGTGTCAGGAAGTCAAAAATTAAAGTAACCCGCACGAGAAGATAGTGTTCAAAAAACTAAGTTCTAATACGAGGGTTGCTATTTATATTTCTGGCCTTGGCAACAGTAAGTGTTGCTAGGCGACCGCAGACGATTTTAATCGAAAGTTTGATATTTTTAAACATAAATTCAGCAAACGATTTACCATTATAGCTTTATTTGTGTTGTTGACAGTAAATTGAAAAGTTCTTCTCTGTCAAAAAATGGAATTGAATTGTGAACATTTCCGTGCCATTATTTTTCATAACTTTCGACATGGATTGTCAAGACAAGAGTGCTTCGATGAACTTAATTCTTTATACAGCGATAAAGCGCCATCCTACAGCACTGTAAAAAATTGGTATAACGAATTTAATCGTGGTCGATGTTCGATCCAGGACGAATCCCGTGCAGGTCGTCCAAAATCCGTTGTTGTGCCAGAAAAGATCAATGCTGTGCGTGAACTGATAAAGCAAGATCGTCATGTGACATACCGTGAGATAGAGGCGTCTTTGGACATTAGTATGACTAGCATCAATAAAATATTGCATGAACATTTGAGCGTAAAAAAAATTTGTTCGCGTTGGATCCCGCATAATCTGACAAACGCTCAAAAAAAGGCTCGTGTCGATTGGTGCAAGGAAATGTTGGAAAAATACATTCAAGGTACCTCAAAGGCTGTGTATAACATCTACACAGGTGACGAATCATGGATCTATGCATATGAGCCGGAAACAAAACAGCAATCAACTGTATGGGTCTTCCAAGATGAGGCAAAACCAACAAAAGTTGTTCGAGGAAGAAGCACATCGAAACAAATGATTGCCTGTTTCTTCGGCATTAACGGTCATGTGGCAACAGTGGCGTTAGAGCAACGCAGGACGGTCAATTCTGAATGGTACACGACCATTTGTTTGCCAGAAGTCATCGAAGAAATTCGAAAAAAGCAGAAGAACAGGCGAATCATTCTTCATCATGACAATGCGAGCTCTCACACATCGACTCAAACAAAGGCATTTCTGACGGAGCGAAAGATCGAACTGATGGGTCATCCGCCGTACAGCCCTGATTTGGCACCCAATGACTTCTTCTTATTCCCACACATCAAAAATAAATTACGTGGACAACGATTTTCGACCCTCGAAGAAGCGGTTGATGCATTCAAAACGCATGTTTTGGAGTTACCTCAATCGGACTGGAAAAAGTGCTTTGAAAATTGGTTCAAACGCATGCAAAAGTGTATTGATCATCATGGAGAATATTTTGAAAAACAATAAAACCAATTTCGATCCTACATATTTGTTTTTTCATTATTAGGACAGAAATATAAATAGCAACCCTCGTACAACAGCCTTCGAAAGGTAAAAAAACTTTGGGAGAAATGTATAATTATAGATTGTGACTACGGAGAGAAGTTTTAAGAGTAATAAATTTCTGCCTCAATTATTTTTGGTAGAAATTAAATTGTTACGATACCTTGGGTTATTTAAATCTTCATTTAATATTGAAATCGAACAAATCAACATTAACAGCCGTAAAGGCAAAATTAAATACATAAGGATCAATTAATTTGAAAAATAGATTATATTCAGATATGTTGATTATTTCTTAGCAGTAATTAGAACTTTATGATACCACTCGTTTATTATAATCCTGTGAATAACTTATTTTATTCGATCAAATGCATATTAATCAGAAATTTTAGTTTCAAGTCAGTGATAAGTTTTTAACTACACACAAGGGTTAGTTTCCAAAAATGTTGTACCATTGCCCACTTTTCCAAAAAATTATCTTGTTTTTGCGTATATTTTTGATGTCTGCTTTCACCAGCAACGAACTTAATTTTCAAAAATAAGTCATGATAAATTTTCACTGAATTTTTTATTGGATTGAAATAAAATATATGCAATATATGTCTGGTACCTGCTTTCACCACTAATGTACTCAATTTTCAAAAATATGTAGTAATAAGTTTTCCCCAATTTTTATTTGGACTGAAGTGAAACAAATATAAAAATTAAGTATTTTATTTACTTAGTGATTAATGTATTATCTTAAATCATACATGAACTGGAATCAAGATATGACTGAAAATAAATAACATTATTCAGAATTTTAAGACAGCTGTGAGGCAACCATTTTTATTTTTTTTAGCCACCTAAGGGGCTATTGTTTTAGGTGGATCACTTTTGGCGTACAAGATCACTTTTCAATTTTTTATCATTTACTTCCCTTTTAATTACGTTTAGCTTAAATATATTCAATTTAATAATTTATCGTTGCTTTAATTTTTATTACATGTAGCCGAAAAATATTCTATTTAAGAATTTACCGTTTCTTTTAATTTTAATACCGAAAATGTTAACTATTTCTCCATTTCTCTATATTTCATCCTTTACTTTAATACTTAATTGAGTAATTTAGTAATAATTATAAGAAAAGCACACCTTGGGTGGCTAAATCTGTTTTTTTTTTTGTAAAATTTTGCATAAAACTTTTTTTTTAATTGGGCAATTCTGATTATTTACCTGTTGGAGTTGTATGAGGACTTGTATGTCCCACTGTCAGATCGGACCAGAGTTTTTGCAGATTTCACGAGCTCAAAGTATTTATGGTTAATTAAACTGGTCGACAAAGACGTATAAAACACATTCTCACTGTAAGAAGAACATATCCATATTAAAAAAGCAAATTTTCCAAAATATCATGTTCGTTCTATCAGGGACGTTCTGTCTGTGAAGTGAAAGAAAATAATACATTTAACAATTTATATTATACAATATAATTTCTGTCGATTTCAGGATTGGTCTATAAATATTCCAGTTGGGTGCTTCATGCGTTAAAAGTGTGAAAAATTTGCTTTATTGAATTGTCATATGAGCATCTCTGCTGGCTCAGAACAAGAATGAACCTTTCTTGTACCGGAAGATAACTGATGATTATACTGGCTTATTTACGAAAATATTATAGAAAAAAGAGCATACTCTAAATCCTGATTTCATGCCTTCTCCACCTTTAAACAGAGCTTGAGCCTGAATAAAAGAATGCTGTGTATAGGATGGGAGTCCAAGACCAATACATTACGAGTTTTAGAAACCTAATGCAAAGCTCAATTTGAAGAGCTGCTGTCACCAAATGGATGACTTAAACCTGGCATTCCCAACGGGCTTCAGGTGACCTAATGATCATGGTCGCGGACTCACAACCGGCGTTGTTTTCGTCCAGTCGTGACTTCGAGCCCAATTGTCACTAAAGACTAGCTGTATAGCTGGGCTGAGGCGCTCTAAACCTTGTCGAGGTCCCAAGAATTTAAACAAAGCACTCAAAGAAAATAAACCGGTGGGTTCAATAGGAAGTTCATAGTACGGGGTATCATGATAATGCCACAACACATACTGCTTTGACTACTCGTCAAAAAATCTAAGTTATGAAATTTTGTCTCATCCCTCCTACTTTCCTTAGATCTTTATAAATTATTTCCTCCCCTGAATAATTTTTCAAAGGAAAAAATATTCAAAACTGAAGCAGATATCAACCATGCACGACTTGATTTTTTCTCCATTAAGAACAAGGCATTTCCAAAAATGTTATTTCAAATTAGCGTTACGTTGGCAAAAGATCATAAGTAACGGCGGCGGAAATTAAGTTGGACAGTAAATATTATTAAATATAGAAAAAAATTCAGTATTTTCTTTCATTCGCAAACGATGGAACTTTCCGGTGGTTCTAAAATTGATATTTAATAGTTGAAAGGGTAAATCGAGTAAAACTTTTTTATTCATTGAATTTTTTTCTACCTTGGACATTTGATTTCAGTCTCGTTATTATTTCATTCGTTTATAATCAAAAAATTCTTAAGAAAATATTTTGATGTTTCTTACTATAAATATACGATATTAAACGAATTCATTGAATTCGTGTCTATGTAAATAAAGCGGAATAGCGTCAGTTTTGTTCTTCAATCGTACTTAATATTAGAATCCACTTTTTCAAGAATTGAGAGGATTCATAGCACAGAATTGTTGCACGGTTATTCGAAAAGGGACTGGGTAGATTGTGTATTAACGTTGCACTTAGAAGCAACAAGAGGGCTATTGTCGAAAAACCTCGTAATTTAGAGCCACTGTCAAGTGACGAGGATGACTCCTTAGCTGATGCATCACTCTCCAAACCTCCACACTACGCTTTGAGAATATTTTGATCCAAGATTCATTTAATGAGCTACATGATCCCCGCTACATGATCTTTAGTGGAATCAGGACTCAAACCAATGACTTGACTCAAACAATGCCGGTCACCTTGACCTCTAACGTACGCCGTTGGTTAAAAGGGCATCTATATTTAAAAATTAATTCTTAGAAATATAATTTATTTATTTAAAAAGACCTGATGGAAATAATATGGATATAAATGCAAATGTTAATAGCGTTCATAATTGTTTGTTTTAAAGGTGTGAAAATAAGTTAACTGTTTTTTTGGGAACTTTTTAACATTACATTTTGATATAGAAATATTCTAATAATCATTTCCCTTAAATTTCTTTGAAAAACATTAACTTATTGAACGGGTAACAGTAGGATATCCATCAACAAACGAATAGAACTAGAAAAACTGTGCATTAAATTTACGAAGGGTGCATTGAAAGAAAGAAAAAACTATGAAAAAATTTAACTTTTAAGCAATTTATAAAGGTTTTACATTTTTAGTTTACTCAGTCCTCTCATGGACAAAAGTGTGTCGATTTTATAACGCCTCGATGTTACGTCCCTCTGCTGTCATTATTAATTACTTAAGTAGTCAGTTAAACAGTGATAATAACATAACTGTTTTATTCAGATCTATGAATATTCAAAGATCAATCTCTACCTTACTCTGTCAGAGGAAAGAGTCTCAAAACGCGTCTGATTTAACGTTTAATATTCCTTCAAATAAAGGTTGGGTCCTTAAAAGCTTTATAGATAAGGGTTCGAGTCCTTGACTCTTTGATGACATTGAAATTCTTTCTCTACATCATTCTCATACAGATGTCTTACATTGATAACTTCAGCTCATTTTCTCTTTCACTAACTAACAAACTTCCTGTTAAATTCTTCGCTGCTTATATATGAGTATAAGCATCACCTCAATTCTATATCATTACACTTCAATAATCTTAACCGAATCTACAAAAGCCACGTTTCACTTACTGGGAGAGATTTTTAATTCAAACAATATCACATTAGAAGTTTCCAAAGTGTTAGATGAAAGAAAAATGCAATAAAACTCACGTTATATACAGTAAAGGTTAAATTGAATTGTAAGTAAACTATTGTGCATAGCATCCTGATATTAATTCATTCAACCGAAAACTAAATCAATACCACGTTTATTTCTGTCAATTTATTCAAGAATGTCTGCGAACAAAATGAAAGTAAGAATTTAAATTATCTTTTAATTTTATGATTATTGCATTTAAGTTGTTATTTGAAACAAAATATTTACAAATTGTATACCTGCAAGCTTGATAACAGTTGCACTGAATTGTTTCATTTTCTATTAGCCGTACCACTTCATCAGCGCAGCGTCCTTTGCAGCATGAAAATAAATTAATAAAACGGTTTTATACATTAAATTAATGGTTATTAAATAAATTAAGTATTAATAAAAATATTTTTCTTTACTAACCTATACACTCAATAATGTATCACATAAAAATATTTATGAATGATAAATTCAGCAAAAGAAAGGAACTTATTATTTTCGCAACATTAATTTTTATGCATTTCCCCCCTCCCACCCCCTTAGATACTATGGAAGAGAAGAACTCGTAATTTTTATAATTTATGCATAGTAAATGTTAACACATTTAAGCAATTATTATAATTTTCGAGCAAAAAAAATTAATGAACAAAGTTTTAAAACATAAATCTTTATATGCAAGCATCATTTTTTCAACACCATTAAGTTCCTTATAAAAATTATTACATTTTTTAATTCTTGGATCTAAATATGAAATGCTGAATTTCTATAAAATAATATTTAAATATCTATATTTTTACTTTCTATAAAAATTAAAAAAAAAAAAAAAAAAAAAAAAAAACATCTTTTATAGGCATTTAGAATAAAGGAACATTAACATGCAAAATAAAAGTTTTGAGCAAAACATTTAAAAGTTATTATGTAGCAATTAAAGTTATCTGTTTGGTGACACAGAAAGATATCTAAAAATTTTAGACTTTTACTCACTAAACTATTTAGAATAATAATACATTTTTCTTTAAAACTCGTTCCTTTAAGATTACGACAGAAATAATAAATTATAATCAGATTTTTTGAGGAAACAAATGAAATATAATGTCAAAAAGTTATTTTTATTTTATTCTCACTTTGAATTGGATCAGCAAAATTGCATATCAAATTCAATTTTTTCTTATTCGGTCTATTGAAAGAAGGAGACAGTAGACTCCGCTTGACACAATTACAATGCTGTTTTATGTAAAAGTTCTGACAGTATCGACGACATCCCTAGAAAATTGAGTAAAAAACACGATTACTAATACAATTTAATTACGATTAATAATATACACATTTTTAATGACAAATCATTGTAATTTGTTGTAAGATATATATATATATATATATATATATATATATATATATATATATACCCGTTCAAAGATTGTGAATTCTACAGATATTGACTTCTAATTAAATTTATCGTAGGTAAATTTAAAGCGTTAAAAATTTAAATATTTTTATTATTCTGTCTTAAAGAAAATTAAATTGATTTTTGATGTAAGAATTATAAATAATTCAGAGGTATATCTGTATATACCCTGCTAGTAATAGTTTGCAAATATTTATTTTATATTTCTGAATAGAAATTCTTTTGAAAATACTGAATACTTCGGAGAATATACTTGAGACAACTCTCATTTTTCAAATTAATCTTAACTCGAAATAAAACCAGATTTATCTTTTATCCTCTTCCACTTAAATTTTGATTAAAACAATGAAGACATTTGAAACAGATATTTCAATTGTTAATTTTAAAAATAAGAGAATAAGCAGGATTTTTTGTAATAGATCGATAAGAAAGATTATTATAGTTTTCTATATTAGATAAAATTCCTTTCTTTTGATATTTTAAGATTAAATATTTTATGAATCATTTTACATAATTTTTGCCTGTTATCAAACGAAGTTTTTATGCCTTCAAAGATTCAAAGTAATTTAAAATAATTTCTTTCCTACATGTGTAAAGCAATGATCTATTCCAATGTGTTTGAAGAAACTTCAATATAAAACTATAAAAATTAGTTAATTGATTTTTTATTTGTCATAATTTTGAATTTATATCAGATAATTCTTAAGGATTTTATTTGAATTTGTTTTTTATTTCCTATGTATATAAATCGCATCGATCAATAATCCCTGAGTCTAACATTGAAAACAACATTTTTTTTTGCAAATTTTTTTTATTCACAACATAACTACCTTTTGTTAATCACCTTTTTGAGATGATAAATGTTCAACGATTTTCAATTTTTTTTTTTTCCCTGCAGAAATCTTTTTTGTTGCGAGTAAATAACGATAGTCTTTCTGAATCATCGACTCGTTGTGTTTTTGTTCCATCGAAAGTACATCGCGGCACCCACTTGAAAAACCTTTTTCACTTCACTTCAAAACCTTTCTGGTCCGATGACTTAAAATTTTCTATTTTTCAAGCAAGGTTAATACTCTAGAGACCTGGTTAACTGGTTTACTACAGCGACTCATCTTTAGGTTAGTCTCGATTGATCGATGTGTTATGTAACGTATTTACTTTAACGTTTGTTTCAATATTAATGAATCATTCCATACATGGCCGAAATACTTTTTTATTTCCATATTGTAGACTTAAGAGTCATCGTATTTCGAGCCACAAAGGCCGAAGCGAATATTCTAATCAAATCTCAGATGATTATCAGAGAGAGCGAGCATAAGAGAGGAGCTGTATGAAGAGGAGATAAGAAGAAGAGGTGTTTTTCGCTGTGTTTTTCCCATATGGAAAATTCAATTAAACGTCAGAGTCCACGGTCTGAATGGAGGGACTTCCAGGAGATAAATATAGACTTAAAGTCTGAGAGGGATCATCCCACAGGTCTGTTCCATGTGAAGAGGCATTATCAACAAATTTTTTTTTAGAGACGTAGTTGAATTAATTAAAGAAAAAAGAAATTGTATCAGGAGAATGAATGAACATTGTCAAGGAGATAAGACAAGGGCCCAGTCAGAAATTAGGATTATTTAGAAAATTATTAGAGATTAAGTTAAATCATTACACACACACACACACACACACACACACACACACACACACACACACACACACACACACACACACACACACACACACACACACACACACACACACACACACACACACACACACACACACACACACACACATATATATATATATTAAAACTTAGTAATGAAATAGATTGATAGTTAGTGTTATTACATTATTTATTTGCATTTTTAAATTTTGTTACATTTTTTTGTACGTCTTACAGGATTTCCTTTTTAAAATTTTTGATTTTGTAAGTTCTTGGTTATAATTTTTTTTCCTATTTTCTTAATAGCTGTATTGGTCTCTTATTGTTTTTTTATAGGTTTTTCTAGAATGAAAAGTTTGCATTCTGGCAACATTTAAAAGTAATTTTTTTAGAGCTTAGTGTTAGCATTCTGGCAAAGCTTGAAAATTTTATTCCTCGTGCGAAGATTGATGGTGTTTAGCTAGAATGTATATTTTTGACTCATTTTTTAATGCTTTTTCAAGTATTTTTATGACTTAAAATGATATCGTTAATGAGTAATTAAAGTGCGTAATTATTTCTGTTATATTTGAATCATTAGTGTTTCGTAAATTTTAAAATTTATTTGCATTTCTTTGTTTTATTGTATGTAACATTATTATAGATGGGATATTACATTTGGAAATTCTTGATTTTTCTCTTAAGTATTTTATTTTTTGATTCGTGCCAATGTTTTTCAAACATCTGTTTTGTTTTTTTATGTTTTTTTTAAAATTTTTTCTTTATATTTAAATTTTCAAAGTTTCTACATTTGTATTTTTGGTACTATAACCATTTTTAATAACATATTTTATTCAAGGGGATATTTAGGCCAATAATTCTAGAATAAACTAGCTTAAAAGTCTAAATCATGTTACAGCACACAATATATTAATCTCCTTTTATGTATTTTCCAAAAATGTAAGGTAAATTTTTTTTCTAATTTCTTGATATATATATATATATATATATATATACGTACCCCCCATATATATAAATCCTCCGTGTTGACTGATTCCTCTTACATATACCCACGAGATTGAGGAAATTTTTGTAATAGTATTATATAGATTTTCAGAACAATTGAAAATTCACCAATTTTATTTTTCATGATTTAAAAGAATTTCTACTCAATTTGTGTGGCTACCTTCATAGCATGATCAACACTAAATACCCGCCTCAGACCAGATACAAAAATAACAGTTTTTTTTTCAAAAATGATTATAATTTATTATTACCATCATATTATGTTCAAAAATGTTGGTTTTATATTTCTATGTTGTGACGGTGGCTTGGGTTTTTCTATGTTGGGCAAGTAACACATGTAATACTTCAGGGTTAAGCAACTACAAAATAAAAAATTAAGAATAGTTTATTTTTGGAAGTTAGACAAATATTTAGACATGAATAATTCTCTATGTTTCATGGAATCTTTTGAAGCAGTTTCTTGAACTATTGAAGCACAGAAATAGTTTACAGCTGGAACAACAGACTGTAGTCAAAACATTACTGATTGCTTCCCCCCATAGATCAAAGTTGCGGCAGCATTTAGTCTGAAGGAAAAGTAATCGAGAATATCGTGTGCCCCGAGAACTTCCATTTTGTGACGATAACCTATTAAGCACTGCACATTGTAAAATCTATTATATGTAAGATTACTCTAACTGGCCATTTTTTTTTGTTCGACTTTTCATTCTGTAGTTGCTGATGCAACGATCTAAGTGTTTTGCCCCCTCCCCCCATGAATTGACTGTAATTTTTTACAACTGCAGGGCAATCGATAGTTATGTATTTTTTTTTCTTTTTGGGACCTTCGAATACATTTTTCCACCAGAAGCTTACCACTTTCTGTTGATAACAACAATATACCTCTGTTGTCAAACCATTTGACTAGAAATTCTTTGCCATATCGTTCAATTTGATCAACAGAACCACAGCCATTTCTTTTTATCACCCGATCTGTTTGTAATTCTGCTAATTTTGGAACTTTGTTTTTCGTTAGTGTTCCTGTTACAAAAACTTCTCTATTGAGCAGCATATCTAATAACAATTTCGACGTATTATGTACCATACTCATTGCTTGGCGTAAGTATCACAAATAGAGCGAGGATAAATAATTGAAAAATGTAAAACCAAAGTAACACGTGTGATACTATAATATTTACTTTTTCCTCAGGACTTACTATTTATGACAAATTAAGATCTATAAATCTATACAGCATGGATATATATCCCTATATAAAAGCTATATTCTTAAAATGGATTACAATTTACGAATAAATAATTATAAAATATTTACTTATTCGGCATGAAGAATTTATGTTTACCGCTAAAAAAGGCTTGATAAAACCTAAAAATGAATATCCATTGATAAACCAAAATGTAAGAGACAGTACTTTGAACTGTATTTGAACTGTTTTAACTATATATTTTGACAGTACTTTGAACTGAACATATGAGACTACCGTTCCCAGTTGATTTCTTTCTAGTGGATGTTTTTAAAAAAACAGAAGCGGGAGTGAGTATCACAAGTGATACTTCTTAATCGAGATCTTATACCAAAATTTTGTGCATACTTATTTCTACCCAAACCAGTAGAAATGACTGGTCTTGGGGAAAAATATAAAAGTTACTAATTTTTTCAAACATAATCTTTAATATTATGAAATAAATAATAAATTCTCTTTCTTCTAGGAAGACTCGTAAAACTCGTGTCCGTTGATACATTTTTATTTCCAGTTTCTTACATTTCTTTGAATAATGATTCAAAGAACAAATATTCTATACTTTCATCTGATTCTGGATTAGAGCATAACTTATTTATTTTGGTTATGCTTTCCAAAATGTTATTTTTCTTTGAACTTCTTTTTGTAATTCATCATCATCATCAATTCTCGTCACAGTGAGAGGTCTGTTGTGACCTCATGCACTAAACTGGTGCAGGAGGTCACAACAGATACTCGGACTCTGTCTAACGTGGCCTCCCAACACTTCCCCAACTTGACCATCCAAATTAATTCCTCTCTTCAGTGGCCATATAGTGCTATGTGGCCCTTTCTCACTTTCCATATGGAGCCCATATAAGAGCAATTCTTGTGTTATTATTTGACATTCTAAGTACTTGTATAATGTTCTTTTAATTTGGGTGGAAATAGGATGAGTAGATGTTTTGTTATACAATTAAAATTTGAAATTTTACCAGGTCAGTATATTTTAAGAATATGTCTGGGGTACGTAGTTTGATTGGAATTAAATTTCTGTTCTTGAAATTTAGAAAGTTTCCAATCCTCACTTCCGTAAAGAAGAACTGCTGATACTGTTGCACTTAATACGTTTAATTTGAGCTTAGTACTTATATTTGAGGATTTTCAGAATTTATGCATTGTTCTGAATAATTGTTGAGTTTTTCTAACTCCAGTTTATATCTCTTCATCTGTATATCCTTTTTAATATATTCTGCCTCCAAAGTACTATTTTCGTAATTGCATGATTATAAACACTTTAAAAATGTCAGTATTTCACTCTAGAGCAAATTATAGAGAACTAACAAAATGACGACAGACATAAATTATTATTTATATGTTTTCTTTTTGAATATATTTGTATAGTTTTTAATTAAAATAATTATACCTTTAATTCTATCTTATTGTTCAGGATTAATAATTATTCTAATCCTTTGAGAATAATTATATAGATAAATTCCAGAATTCAAGACCATCTATCAGGCTTTACCTGCGATCCATCCAAAAAATCACGAAAATGAACAAATTCTAATAAGTAATTTGTAAAACTAAGTAGATATATCCATTTAGTTTTAAATAGGTCAATTTCTACAAATCTCCTGGGAGGTTTCTTGGAGACATTTAGAATAACCTCAAATGTATTTAAGTATTTCAAAATTTCCTAGCCAGTCAAAATGACTGGTTCTAGTGTATCTAGATAAACTGCATGCATATTTCCTTAAAAAAGAGAGGTAAGATAACAAATCGATAAATATAACGATTTAGTTATTTTATTAAAAGTTCCCATAAATCACGGGAATTGGATCATTATAAGTTTGATTATTTTCTAAAAGTAATTTGTGTGACATCCGGCATTTCGACTAGTTTGGCAACTCTAGTTAGAGTAAAGGAAAAAAATATTCAGTTTTGATATCACCATGATTTTAAAGTTCCTGACATTTCTCTTATTATTCTTTAAGAGGATTTTTATGTAAGTTCCATTACCGTGTAAAAAAGATGCGGAAGATGCTACAAATTTTATAACGATTTACAAACATTACATTACTTTTCGCTCGGAATATTAAGGGATTTTTCGTATCAAAATACAAGGTTTTGCACGCCAGCATCGTAGAAGTTGGCTACTTGTGAGGTTAGAAAACAACTTTCTGTTTTTCATCGTGATCAAGGCCGTACCTCGAAATGTTCAGGAGCAAGAATAGGGGAAGTTCATGTCAGAGGTGGGATAATTTATTTCCTCCCAACCAAATCACTTCTCTTTTTATAGCGCACATCTGTTTTTCTTGACCTGAACAATTTATAGAGTAGCTTCTATCACTGATGCACGTTAAATCTGTCCAGACTCAAAGTACTCCCATTCGCTTTGGTGTGGAAGTGAGGAGAATGAGGTGCCAGCTCAGGTGTCGTCCTCGTCACTTGACCGTGGTTCAAAACTACGAGGTACGTCGCCAATAACCCTCGTGTTCGAGTGCGACGTCAACAAAATCAATCTTCAACTTACAATTTGGGACTTTTAATGTGATGTTTGAATTAAAATTTCTCCCAATAAGTGAAACGTGGCTTATATAGGTTGTATTAAAATTATTGAAGTGTAGAGAATATGAATGAGAAATTCCACTTCTAAGCATCGAAGAATTTAACACGAAATCAGTAGGTTGGTGATAGATATAGTGAATTGAAGTTATCAGAGGGAGGCATTTGTAGCAGATCTGCGTTGATTAAGCAGCTTTAGGAATGAAATAAAGAGGATCTACCTTATGTATTCGAACCTTCATCTATAGATTTCCTAAAGACTCGAACTCGATTGGTTTGTTAAGATAAGTAGTAAGCTATTATATTAAACTTTAGTTCAGATGCGTATAAGAACCCTTGCCACTGACTTTGTAGGTTAAACATTTTCCTGAAAAATATTATCATCTCTATATTCTTTGGACTATTATATATAAAATTAAAAGGGGAAAAGAAGGAATTAATAATGGCGTTTTACAAATTAAAACCCTCTTCTGATTATTTTCTCACTCACTACTGTATTGCCGCACATGCCATAGATTTGACTTTAATTTCGCATGGTCGCTTATTCTTTGTAGTCAAAAATTAAATGATAGAATGAGTTTCACAGCTGACTGACCTTCTGTAATCTTAAGCATTATTAGATCACCCTTTCACCATGCAAAATCTTCTCCAATGATAGGTCATTGAGGACGCGATACTCATGGGAAAATTAGTACCTTCTGTCGCGTGAGAATTTAATTACAGTCTTGAACTTACTTTCCAAATAATTCCCGCACATTTTCCTGAAAAATGAATTTAAATTTTGGGAAAAGAAGACCATGTTCTATGTTTGGCTTTCCTTCAAAACTCGTATTATTAACATGTGCTAGCATATTGTTGTTTTGAAAAAATGGTGTCAACAAAAATGTTTTGGTTTAAAATTAAGGATACTTGGTGTTAAGTTCAAAAGATTAACATTTTAACACATTATAATTGAAATAATAACTTTTAGTTTGCTTAAGGTGCATTTACAAAGCTATAAGCTAAATTTAACTTAATATATAGTACTATCTGCTTTGATTTTAATATTCGGACAGAATATTATTGTCTACTTTAATAATGTATCAATTTGCTCTTATTTTAATATTTATTTTAGCAATTGATTTTTATGGCAGAATCGACTGTTTTTATTCTTTTTGTTGTTAACATTGGCAACGTTTTTGTACTTTAGAATGTTTTGCTTGTGAAAATAAATTTCTTCAGGAATTTGAAGAAGGTATTTTCTTTTTTTTTTTAAATATTAATTTCTTCTGTAGAGCCTGGGGCTCGGAAGTAGTCCCATTTACGTTAATTAGTGTTCATTTTAAATAATTCTACGTTTCAAGGATTTAACAGAAAAAATGATAGAATGATTTTTACAGCCGTTTTAGCACATGTTAAAATGAAATTAGCATAGCCAATTTCAAACTTTTAGATAACTATTTTATATTATTTTATTTCATTGATTTTCATATTTAAACGTATAATATACAAATAATAAGAAAACCCAATATTTTCATTGCAAAGACACCAGTAATATTGCGCTTTAATACTTACCAACTGAGAATAAGGCATGTACGAGTAGTTGAAAGGTAAATGTTTTCCAGACATTAGGCATTTACTCCATGGATGGCCCATTCTGTTGATTTGATACTTTTCTACTTGTATGGCTGTTGAATCTCCTGGACGTATGTTCAGTCCGTCTTCAGAAACGTATGGAAGTTGGAATGGATCGTGAACGACAACTCGAACTCCAATATCTTTGTTCAACAAATCAATCATCTGATGATGGTTGAATTCCATATACAATTGTAATCCTAGAATAGGTAGCTTTCAATAAAGAATCAAACACATACAATCTTAGAAAAATTCGAGATAAAAACCAACGTTTTTATATGGTGGCAAAGTTTATTAAAAAAAATTATTGAAATATTAGTTAAAACTTTTTTCAAATGCTTAAATATTGCATTGGCAAATGTCTAAATATTGTTCAGCAAAAAAAAAAAAAAAAAAAAACCCC
>BMAW01069222.1:0-55855 GCA_019974015.1 Nephila pilipes | reverse complement strand
TATATATATATATATATATATATATATATATATATATATATATATATTCGAGTGTGTGTGTGTAAACCCTGAATAACTTAAAAATTGTTTTTTAAACAAATTTTAAAAAAAAAAACCGAACTTCTTGCTTGATTTGGGGTAAAATTTATTTTGAAAATATATTCTTGATTTTAAGCAAGAAATTTTCGAATCGTGAGAAATATTTTGGAGCCTTAAACAACATTACAACGTACACAATAATTTAATCAATTACTTGCGGTAATGAATGAACCCATTGAATCTTTCCTTTTTTTGCGATGTATATGAAACAGAGTTGACAAGATAGTAACAAGCAAATTATAAAAGAAGCGACGTTTGAATTAGCCGTGCAGAATAATTTCGTGTGCTAACAAGGTTCAGTTTTGGTTCTTTTCCCTGTGGTATGTTTAATCACCTTCGACAATGCGATAAGTCAAAAGTCAATGAATTATTTGGACGTCACAGCAATTAGTTCAACAGAACATGGAATCAAGTAAAATAAATACGGAAGTGTGTGTTCAAGGCTCTTGCTATTTGTCTCCAAGTTTCACTGCGCGGTAAAATTACTTGTTAGTCAATGGTGCATGTGTTACAAATACAAAGGAGCCGTAACACAGCTCTCTTATGTTTGAATATTCAAACTGTGTTAATTTATCAAATTTTAGGTATTTAAAGTTTCATTAAATCGTAGGCGAAGTCAAGAAGTGTTCATTAGAAGCGCACATTTTCACTTTAAAAATTTTCAAAAAAAAAATTACTATTTTGTGTAAAGAAATCAGCATTGATTGTTTTTAAGAACTTTCTTCCCATATAAAGTAAGAGGTCTATTTCTATAACATAATAGTAATGCTTTAGGTAAAAAATAGTTCTGAACTAAAATTTTCCAAAGTTCATTAAAACCGTTCACCCATTTTATTTTTGCATAGATATTACAAAATTAAATTGAATACAATTAATTATAAACCTTAAGCAATTTTGCTTATATGTTATAATAATTATCTTCATTATTTATAAACATGCCTCATAGAGCCTATGCAACGTTAATAAATCAATACTAATTTATTTGCTTTATATATTCACTTTTTATATGGGCAGTTAAATCGTGTATATTAATAAAAATTTTTTTTAATCACTTAGCAACTGCAGTTAACTTATGCGTTATTACAGTCATTATATTAATCTGTTTTATGAATTTAAATTAGACACTCAAAAGCAATTTTCTAACTACTCAAGAACATCAATTATTTAATGAGCTAATTTCATAAGATAATAATAATGGAATCATAATCTCTTTGATGTTTCTTGGCTTTTCTCTAATCAGTGTGAGGGATAATTTGACTATGTGATTACAATGGTTTGAAAACACACAGTTGACAAGGAACATTTGAAAATGAAGTTTTTTATATAATTTTTATTTTTTTTAAAATGAATAAGATCTGGTTTAGAATGAATAAGAAGGTTCGAAAAACTTTAAAATAATCTATCTTTCTGAAACGTACATCTACAATGAATACACGGATTGAAGCTCCTAAATTAAAAATATGCAAGTTAAAGTGGAAATATGAGCTTTTATACATTAAATTAAATATTAATTTTTGATACAGTTGCCTGAATTACTTATAGCGAAAACTGAAGATAAAGTGATAAAATAAAACTTATATGTTCTTAAGAATTGTAAACTGAGATTAAATAAATGTAAATTTTGTACAATTTAATATTCAGTTAAAGTACGTAAACACTTAGCTATGTCCTTAATTTTTTAGTAAAATAAAATAATTTTAAAGTACGCAGATATTTGACATATACGTGATGATAAGATATATGGGAGATGTATAATTAGATATTTGTGGGATATAGGAAAGATATTTAATAAAATGAATGTGATATTTGAGGAAAAGTGTATATATTATACGATACATGAGAATCAGCTGCTCATGTGTGAGCAAAACTTCTTTTGAATAAGTGATATGTTATGCGTAAGTTTTTGAAAGTCTGCTTGTTTATCCGTTATACAAATACCTACCGTTGTTATATCATTCGAAACTTCCTAGAGTGCATCGAAGATGTGTGGAAGGAGGCGTAAGCCTAGTCTTGCCAATTTTCTTCCAAATTTATTTTTGGTGATATATTTTGACCCCCCGCCATTTTTTCTCACACTTTTCTTCTCAAAAGATGTTCATTTTAATGATTTTTTTCAAAAAGGAATTTGATTTATTTTAAATCGATTAAAAAGTAAAGGATTCTCATCAGTTTTTATTGCAGGATAAATCTATATCTTATTTATAAATTTGAGTGTTTGTTTTGTCTGTGTCCATTATATAAATCCACATCACTAATCTTTACCACTCCCAAAGCTTAAGGTGTTTCCTGATGTGTGGATAGAGCTATTATACCTCTACCCAAAAAATTTTCAAATTAACTTTCTGTAATAATTTTCGAATCCCTATATCCCTTTTACAATTTTTTCATGTTTTTTAGCAGATGCAACAAATTTTTCTAAGACTTTGCGGGTCGCTTGTCTGATGGTTGATAACGATGATTCAGGCTCTGTGACATCTGATCTGACAATCACTCTGTCCTTCCGATCTGCTGTGGCCCTAGGTCAACCGCTAATCTCATAGCGCTGAAATCTGCCATTGTCCACCCATTTTTGTCAGTATCTTCTAATTGCCGCCTCGTTTCGACCCATATGATGAGCTAGTCTCCGATTTGCCCAATCTGCCTCTTTCAATCCAATGATACGACCTCTTTCAAATTTTGACAGTTGCTCGTAATGAGCTCGAATCCTGCAGTGAGGCATTTTTTCAGTAGTTGAAAGGTGTCCAAAATCGTAATGCAGCAGAAAATTTGACCATCCGATTGAGAATCGCTTCTTATATACACCTGCTGTGTGCGCAGTTTAAATGCGCTGTAGATCCCGCTATTCATTCAATGGACACCAAATTTTAATCATTTGCATGCTCGGTCCAAATGTCTTTACATACGAATGTCATTACAATCAGGCAACTCTTTCTAGGTGCGTCGCTTTTTTTTTGTTATAGAGTGTACATACACTCGTGTGAAAAGTTTTGCACATTATGACGAAATTCTGAAAAACTAATTGACAGATTTTATTAAAATTGGTATGAATGTAAAGTTATAACAGATAAAGAGATGTACCATTCAAAAGTCATTTTATATACTCATGTTTATCAGTTGAGCTCATAGTGCTCGAATGTCCAAGCTCCACATTATAATATCGAACTGAAAATGAGCCTAATATGGGGTATGGTCTCCTTGCATAGTCATTCAGGTGACACAGCATTAAGGCATACTGGATAAGAGGCAATTGAGGAGCTTGGCAGTTGATCCCACTCTTGCAACAAGGCAGTGTTTAGCTCCGGGTAATTTTCAGAGGAGGATATGGCGAGATGCTATTGCTCTTCTCTGGGTGTCCCAGACATACTATATAGGGTTAAGGTCACGATATCTGACCGGCCAATCCATGCGAAGAATATTCTCACTTTCTAGGTAATCGTCTACCAATTGTGCTCTGTGTGAAAGAGTGTTGTCGTCAATTAAAAAGAACCCAGGACCAACTGCTCCTCTGAAAAGTCGAACAAAAATCTCTAAGATCTCCTCTCTATATCTTATAGAAGTCATGGAGCCATTATCAAACACACGCAGGGGTGTATAGCCATCTAACACAATGTTAGCCCAAACCATTAACGCTCCACCGCTCTAATGATCCTGTTCCCTGGTGAGATAGGAATGGTGTCGAGTCCCCGGTTCTCTCCAGATACAGATACGTAAAAGTTCCAAATAATCCTCGTTTACTGATGGGATCTTGGTCAACTTTATCCAGGTATTCTCGATATCAATCTAGTGTTTTGAAATTGCTGTGCTTGAGATTGGCCTACCTCCAATCTACTGACAATCCTCCTTCTTATTCCGTTCATGGTTACTTATTTTATTTGATATTTTATAATATATCCCAACTCTTGAGTGAGTGAGTGAGTGACTGTGGATTTTAATGGCGCAAGAGCCAAAGTAGGCTATACTGCGCCAAACACTTGTTAAAATCGATTAGAAATTAAAGGCATTAAAAACACAAGACCAACACAAAAAGACATATATCCCAACTCTTGCAAGGAACACGGAATACGAGCACACAAATCGCTGACAGCCCTTCATGCATTATATCTCCCTCCCACAGTCATAGCTATTCAGACACGCATGTGTATGCTTACGTATTGAACTCTGAATATTTGCATAATTCTTCGGCAGCAGGATTGTTACTTTCGATTCAATACTTTTTGTAAAAGCAGATATAATTTAAAAATTCTCTTAATTTTGCACGTGATAGTGTAATAGGAAGTGAGAGTGTGTGGGGATAAGGGGGGCTGTAGTACAAAATTGGCAAGGTGCTGAGACACGAAATTTGGTTTCTTTGAAACCATAGCTGAACATGATATGCACCCCATAGCAATTTTTTCGAAGTTAGTTTCAGAATTTTTAAGATTTGATGTTAAAGTAACCGATGAAGTAGATCTTATCTTTGCTGCACATGATTCTGGCGCATATCACGTACATGATGTTACGGTTTTCTTTGCATCATGTTATTTATATTCGCATAGTTTTTTGAAGATTGTTACATTTATTTATCTGTTTGTAGCAGAATGTAATTTTCTGAAGATGGTTATTCATATACCTTTATTTTTTGTTGAAAAATTAAATTTCTGTTTCGAATTTAATGATATTAGTTTGAGCTTCTTATTATGAAATGATAGTTCTTAAAAAAAAAAAAAAAAAAAAAAAACCGCTCCAAATTTATACAACAACATGAATAATATTAATAACTTTTATTCAAAATCTTCTTTCTTATATATATATTCTTTAAATCCCAAAATTAAATTCCGTAAGATATTCTTTTAAATTCTAATTCTCTATAGTTTGTGTTTTCGACTTCTTTTGCTTTTCTCTAATTATCTAAATCCGGTATAGTTAATTAAACACCCACGTTTTAACTGCCTGACCTAGTTCAAATCCTCGCCTCATTATCTCGCCCCCTTTCTATTTTTTAAAAAAATAATTTCAAACTAATTAAAAACTTTTTCAAATTATTTTTTTGAAATCATTATAATTTTTATTTTTTTAAATAATTTTCTTTATGTCCTTTAAAATTTTTTCATGTTGAAGTGACATGTTTGTATATTACTATTTTAATCAGCTAATTATATATATATAATCTTATATCATTTAAATCATCTTCTTATTTGTAATAATAACCATTTTGTTCTGATTCAATAGAAATATTATTTCTTCTGGACTGTAGGTTATTTCAGTAATCGTCAGGTTTGTTCGATAAAGGGGGGAATAGAGTTCTTAATATTAATGCACGATATCTATGTATAAGTTCATTCTCAGAGTAAATGATATTTTGAAGCATGGTTTATTAAATGATGGTTTATTTTGATGTTAACAAAATAATTCTTAATCGGATAATAGTTAATACTAACTTTTAGATTGTAGTAATCTTATGCCGTGGACTTACAACTTCGAAAGTTTTACCTTCTTCAATTTCGCTTTCCGGGTGTAGCTTTTTTTTTTTTTTTACCTGTAATCAATTACTTCGAAATGAATGGAAAAAATTACCTGGTTTCTTGAATGAAAAATTTTATTTTTCGAAAAATTTATTTTTATTTCTTAGCTTTTACATTCCACCTTTTTTAGATTTAATATAGTCTTTTTAGTTAAATTTTTTTAAAAAGAAAATAGTGGTTGTCTAGATTTTTTTTTTGTTGTGAGGGGGATTTTAATAACGATTTGATTAAAATAAATTTAATTAAACTCAATAGAATACCGTGTTTCTTTTTTAATTTGATTGAACACAATTGGAGAATATGATTTATTTTGAATATGAATCAAATGATACAATGAAAATGTTTGTTAAAGGAAAAAAAATTGATAAATATACGTTGATTTGCAAAAATATCACAGATGAAATAGTTCTCTGGTGTTAAATGTAATGATCGGAATAAAACTTACTTAGATAGCACTGTCTTACGAAATAATGTTAATTCATTATTTAGAATAATTATATGTTATGCAGTATAACTTAGAAATAATGTTTTACTAATTTAAAAATACAGAACTCAGTTTTTCGATCATATCAGGCGTATTATAAGTATAGCTAATGTTTTTTCATCTCTTTTGAGTGCTGCTTGCTATTTTATTTTTGAATGAATTCCGCTTTATATTTCTCTTTTACAACACATTCTGTAGCCATACAAACGCACAGTCATTCAACCAAAAAAGAATTATGATGCATGTATTTCAATAACACTTATACAAATTAATAGGACTTCAGATTGAAGGAAAGTTATTGGCTTCAAAGGGGAAATTCGCGTGTGTCCTAGAAAAAAACTCCTTATCTTCTTCATCGTGTAAGTATTAGTTACATAACAAAAGAAAAGTAAAGCGATGTATTTTTTTATTATAAGGATAAAAATGAAATTTACATTTTTTATTATAATTGTTAAATTTTATATAAGAATTATTTTTGCCATCATTTAATGAGATCACTGATAATGTTATCATTTATTTGATTATTGAAATCATTGATACCGATTATTGTACTGTGACTGCATTGCTTTGGATTATTACTGCTTTATAATTTAATGCAATATTGTAAAATAACTGGAATGCTAAGAAACAAACAATATATCAATTCGATTTATGTAAAAACGTGTATAAAATTATTTGTGACATTATAAATTTGTATATCGCTTTCACTATTATCTCAGCTTTCTTACGGAAGTTAGTACCAAATGAAAAAAATGAAAGCTGAAAGCAAGAAGTATTGTAAGTAATTACCAGGTCAAAAAAGGATTTTCTGATTTGGTAGACAGTTTATAATGATATAACTGAAATTACTTGCTAATAGAATTAATTGAATTAGAAGTTTTTCTAGTTGTTTGCTTAGAAAAAATACACGTCTTAAATTTTTGTTGTTTATATAATTATTTATAATTCTTAAGTTGAAAATAGTTGGTTTAATTTATATAAGAACTGAAGTCCACAAATAATTTATATGTTTTTAAAAAAACTTTAAAATAAAATATAAAACTAATACTATTTCTTCTTAAATAACAATAACTACTTCAGCAAAATTAGATTTAATTAAGCAATTCGACAAAAGTATGATAAAATATGAACATAGTATAAATAGCTTTAAGTTTTGTATTGCTGTCAACTCATTATTATGACTTTAGTTTTTTATTATTAGTAGTCTTAATTCAGCTTTAATGATTACTTTATCTCTGTAGAATATATATTTAAATGGAATAATTTGGTCCTAAATAATATTTTTCATGCCTTAATTATCTTAAACGTAGGACTAATTTTTAATAGCATGCAAAATCTACATTACAAACCAGGGCTGATACTTCAGGCGTTTTAAACAACCAAAGTTATTTTTAACACTCAATTAGATAAACCAGTATCATAAGCGCTAATAAAATTATAGGACTATCCTAATTTTCTTAAAAAAAAAAAACTACGATAGAATTTGAAAACCCAAAGAAGACTGTAATTATTGTCAACTCTTCATTTAGTAAAATTATTTTTAAAACGATTACATATGTATTTTCCACTTATGATGATAACAAAAACATGTAATCATTTATTCATTTTTTTCTCCTTTTTTTTTCTTTTTAGAGCATTCGTTGGCAGCAGCAGTGTCTCGAAAAAGTTGTGATCACGAGGAATGCGTACTTGCTGGTAAGACATTTATTTAATTTGTAAAGGTCTCAATCTTTTACTAGTCCTTTACTAGTCCAGTCTCATTATATCTCGTAAAATTCTTTCATTTCGTAAATAATCATAACGTTTTCATGAAGAACTCATTTGTATTCAAAACTTATGAAATTTATTCGATCATTTCAATGTAGCGAAGTAAATTATAGATCAGATTTTGTTTATAAAAATTATTTAAACCTTTTTTAAATTTTTTTAATGAAAAAACGAATGTTTAAGTTAAAGTGATTTTCCCTTTGATTTGAAAATCACTGAAAAATGTTTTTTTTAGTTCCTTTAATAAATTTCTATGTCTTAAATTTCATATTTCTTTGCCTGTATTGGTCATTTTGAATTTTAGGGAATTATAATCCTATCGAATTTCTTATTCTCCCTTCCTTTTGTCTAGATATTTTATATTTCTTTAAATCTCTACCACCTGTTTTGAATTCTTGAGCACAGTATTATCCTATGGAGGTTTCAAATCTGTGCTATCCTGCTTCTTTAGATCGTAACAAAGCACATTGAACACAATAAAAAATAAAGAAGGCTCACTTAAACGCGTTTTTCTCTTCGATTTTGATAAATAATTTTAATCTTTTTTTAAAGATCTAAAACCTTACAAGTCATTTACTTAAGGATAAGTGGCAACGCTTTTAAAAAATTGTGTGCAGGAAAAGAAAATTTTCATTTCAACTAACTAATTTTATTCCAACATTTATTTTATTTCAACTAAGCAAGTACAATGATTTAGATGTGACGGTGATGTGTACAAATTCATAAGTCATAAACATTAACATTCATAATAATTACCATTTAGATGGCATTCATGAATGGAGAGAAATTTTTTTTTTATCTGAGTGCTCTCCTTGTAAGCTCAGTCTTTTTTTTTTTTAAGACAATTTTAAAGCTCACTTAAACTCTTAGTCCTTCAATTTTTGAGAAACATTTTGCGATTTGATGAAATATTTTACATTTTCTACTCATAGATCGTTAGTGCATTATTTATAAGATCTTATATTTTTACTCTCAGACTATTAGTAATTACTTATAAGATCTAGTTTTCTTACTCACAGATAACTATCACATGATTTACAAGATCTCATTTTGTATATTCAAAGATCATCATTTATAAGATTTCATCTTTTTACTCGCAAATAATTAGAAATTATTTATAACACCTCCTTCTTACTCATAGACCCTTGTATTATCTCATCTTTTTATTCATAGGTCTTTAGTGCATTACTTATATGATGTTATTAATTTTTTGCTTTTAAATTTAAAAAGATAATTATACCAATGTTCGAAAAATATTGAAATTTAAATTTAGTATAAATAAATGTATTTTTTGTAAATTCTTTGGTCCATCATAAGTAATTTAAGGCAACCAAGAATTTTAATTAATGAAAATAATTTATAGTCTTAGCATTATGATTTCAGATTATGATTTCTTTCAATACACCGAAAAATAAAAAGTAAAAATACTCACGCTATAATACACAGTTAGTTGGTTAGTTTAAACTTTAAAAACACATGAAATATACAAATATATAATGCCTCTTAAAGAACAAAACAATGAAATAATGTTAAGATAAATAATGTTTTTAATTTATATTTTCATTAGAAGCTTTTACCTTTCGAACGAAATAATAATTTTATGTTTTTTTTTTTTTTTGTTTTGTTTCATCTGTGAAATTAGAGGTTAATCATTGCATTTTTATTAAAGTAGCAAACTTATATAGTTATTTGCTTTTAATGAGGAAAACCTTTAGTATTATCATTTAAATTTCTTGTATTTTTCAAATCAATTGAGAATAACAACTCTCAGGATTTTGTCAATGCTTTGTCAATGAGTTTACTCCTTTACTATTGGCATAATAAAAAATTTAGCAAGACACATTATTTTCCTTTCTGATTGATTAATTTTATGCATTTATGTCCTAACTATCCTAATTCAGCAAATGTCATTTTCCATTAATTTTGTTGAAGCCGCAAAAATTATTCAATTGATGGACAGAAGTGTAGATCCTTGTGATGACTTCTTCGATTTCTCCTGCGGAGGTTTTCACCATCGATATCCTTTACCAGATGGACGAAGCGTTTTCAGTAGTTTTGATGTCTACGAAGAACAACTAGATTTGGACATTAAAAGTAAGTTCATTTGTGCATTAATGGTATTAAATGCATCAAATTAAATGGTTTATTCTTGTTTTACTTTTAAAACTCTCTGTCTAAAGTGTTCAAAAACAGGATCCAAGATTGGAACCTTTTCTTCACACAAAAAACGCTACGGTATTAGAATATGCAGTCAAAGTTCTCTAATTCGAACTTCTGTACAACAAAAATATCTTTATATCAGAGTTCTTCAGAAACCTTGACTCTTCAATTTAAACACAGTTTCTATTTATCGAAAAAATTTTTAAATATGGAACAATTTTTACACGTAGGTGAGAACTTAATTATGGCCAATTACCTCTTTGATCAGGACATATTAGATTATTGCTTTGATTAAGATAGGAACCAAAGATGACGATAGCTAAGAAGGTGAATTAATTGAAAAAACACCAAGAAAACAAGTAATAGAATTATTTCAAACTGTCCGATACGGTTTGAAATTTATTCCTGAGGTACATGATGAAATGTTTACCTCTTTGAATAAAAGTGAATATTACTTTGAAACGACTTCGGTGAAATATTACGCTCAAAAAGACATTAGGAATTACATTATCGATAAATAAGTTAAAACTTCGCTTGTGTGTGTGTGTGTGTGCAAATGTTCAATTTTTAGAGTATTCTTAGCAAATTTGTAAATTATATACATACCCCTATACATTTTATAAAATAAATTTCTTGTTGCTGAATAAATTTCTTGTTTTTTTAAGTAAATGATGAAAAATACTCAATACGTATTTCCGTATATTGAAATTTCTATACATCGAATTTTTTCCAGGAGTAAAAGTATAGAAGCTCATTATATAGAGATTAGATTCGTGTGAATTTAAACATTAGTACCCGCTTATCATGCAATCTTTTAATTTGCAAACACTGTACAAAAACAATATTTGGGGCATATAAAAATACACATTCGGTGTTACAAAACAGGAATTGAAAAATTGGATTTTTATGAAACAAAATAAAATAGATTGTATCAAACGATTGTATTAAAATGTTATTACTTTCTGTGTGCTAGATTGTTGAAAATATATTTAAAAAGAAAACTTTTCTGTCTGAAAAATGTGTTCCGAATTGGAATATTACTTTTGACACAAAGGAAAGAAAAAGTCATCTTACTTTAATTTGCTGTTTCATTTCATCATTTGCATTATAAATTTAATCAAAACTGCTGAATCTATTCTTTGTTATAAATAGTATCATGAAAAATGAGCATATATATTTTTATTTTTAAATTTAAAGTGTTAACAAAAATTAAGTTCACATGACAAAAATAATAAAATTAGAAATTGAAATAAATATGATCAACATACATAGTATCTGAAAACTTTCGAATCTGCGTAATGATTAATTTAGATAATTTAATATATCCATTGATATATTCTATTTGAATTTGTGTTACAAAATCTAACATTTATGCTGAAATATATGTTGGAAGTAGTTTTGTAACATAGCTATTTCATATATATATATGTGTGTGTGTGTACCAAGAACAACATGTGTGTGTGCATTGTTATTTCTTGAAATTAATAATTTCAGTTGGACAATTTAGAAATTAACTAATTTTGACTATTTTATAGAAGAAGAATTTACATCTGATTTCCAAATTTTTAAATCAAACCTCCCAAAAACACATTTTAAAGGGGCATTGGGAATTTGGAATTTGGAATTAAAACAAGAACGCTTTTATTTTCGAGTGGTATTTATATAACTGCTCTTCATAAGAATTTGAAACTAATTTGATTCTAACCTATGAACAAATTTAGTGATCTTACGTATAAAGAAAACTCTCTTATATATTTACGTATTTATTAATCATTTCAAAACAATTTATAGAAAAAGATATTCAATTTGTAATTTTCCTCCCCTAAATAAATAAATTTTAATATCAGAACATTAAGCACAGTTCTCTAGAAATAAATACCTAAAACACAATTTTTATTTCGAATAATAAAATAAAATTTATTCTAGGTATTTTGGAAGAACCTCATCATATAAATGATAGCGAATCCTTGTTGAAAACCAAGCAAGTCTATCAGTCCTGTATGAATCTCGGTAAGAAATTTATAAAAATAAATTTGAATTATGGTCTTACTAATTACAATATTCAGAAATATGTATTTCTTTTCCTAATATTTTTTGTTATATGCAAAAAACGATTCTTATTTTTTATTGGATTTCATCAGTGTGTGAATTACATTTTACAACCTTTTCACTTCATAAGAATTTTTCAATCTTTTGGAAGTCGAGGAATCACTTGATTTAGTCTTTTTTCTTGCGCGAAACACACATTCTACTTTATGTGCTTTAAAGAAGGGATTGTTAACTTTTTTTATACCAAGAGGGCAATGAAATAATATATATACTAATTTTTCTGCCGATTTCAGCAATATTGGACGAACAAATGAAAAAGTCATATGCATCTCTTCTATATCTCTCAAGCTCTCGCATTTCCTTGTTTTAATATAAACCATTTTTAAAAATTCTTCCTCTTTAAGATTTGACGTGAGAAACAACAATAATGTGTTTAGTTTTTTTCTTTCCTACTCTTCCCCCCCCCCTAGACGCGTGTATTTATTTAAAAAATACAAAATAATTCCCAAATGGATCTTTAACTGACAATTATTGTGTTGTAACTGTTTTGTTTGCTTAATGTTTTTCCCCTCAATTTAGCATATAACAAACTTTTCCATACCAATTAGGCGTGTATAAAACGGCGTACACACGGGAGAGAGTAGGGGGTTTCAACCCTCCCCCATTTTAAAAATTTTAATGTTTAATTTAAGGATTATGCGTTGTATTATGCACTGGTAATTTCCCCGCCCCAATAAAAATAACTGTTCGTCATTGATAAAAATAATAAACAAATAATTAAAAACAAGGAATCGAATGAATAAATAGTTACTATTTAAAATAAGGCCTGTAGCAAAGCTGTTACACCAATTTTTACTCGTATATAACAACAATAATTACAAAAAACACTCAAATCTTTTACTTAGAGCTATCAATATGCAAAACACAGACAATGGATCGCATTGACGTTTTAAAAATTATTTTTGTAAAAGACTCATATCAATAAGTCCAGATATTAATTTATTCTCCACTCTTCCTAGGAACATTTAGACAAAATATTAATTAGTATTCTTCTTTCACATTTGAAATTAAAAACATGTAAGCTATAATTATATGTTACACCATAATCCGTAAAACATTTTTCTTCAATAAATACACCTTGAAGTTACATTTCATATTAGTTGCAATCTGTGATTAAAATACAATTCTGAAATAAGAAAAATATTATTCTCAAAAAATCCTTGAAATAGATTGAATGTATAATAATAACATTTAAGTTCACATCTGTAGAAAACAAAGAGGACTCCTCTGAACGACATCTACGCGATGTCTTATCAAATATGGGCATTGGAGAGTGGCCTTTGCTAGACCCGGACTGGAAGGAATGCCGCCTGGATTTGGAATGGAGAATGGCGAAACTCAACGCCATTGGAAGATCTTCTCTTGTTCGGCTAGAGACAGGTTTCGTGAAGAATGCTGAATATCGGTTGCATGCAATTGTGAGTACTATTTGAAAATATTTTTGCTCAGTTAAAATGTGTCGATTCTAATATTAATAAAATAAGCATTTTGTTCCTGAAAGTTTCATTTTACTCTTGAGTACTGATTAAGGTCTGCTTTGAAAAAAAAATTTCCTGCATTTCTGATCCATAGAAAAGAAATACAACAATATTATCATTGGAATATTATCATTGCATGATAATACCGAATTTTTTCTCTGAGTAGAATTCTTTCATTAAGTTTACATGAAAATTTAAGCTATTTTTGTTTCATAATCATCAAGCCCTTTTACCTTAACCTGGTCTTTTTTTTTTTTTTTAGGACGTAAAAAAAAAAAAAAAAATATAAAAAGTATGAAAAACTCCAAACAATCTTGAAATCGACAAAAGTTCACACTTTCTTTTTTTTTATTATTAATTCTTTCTTCTCAGTCACAAAAAAAAAATTGTGTATGAGAATAAACTTGTGGAAAGTTTAATGTATTTCGTATTATTCCTTTCCGTAAAAGTCTGGAATGTTTTCAATAATTCAACCGATGACGTGAAAAAATTTTAATGGTTTAATCAGTCATCTAAGTAAAATTTGAATCATGGTGAATTAAAGCAATTTTATTTTATTATTGATTGTTAAACAATGTATTCTATTCATCATGATAGATGAGAATTGCCCATCCTCTAATATTTGTCGACGATTGTGATGACGAGAACACCAACGCATCTTTGATTTTGGAAAAGGTGGAAGAACACAAGAAAGTTCTTCAGACAGTTTTGGAACTACTTGATGTTAATGTCACTGATGATGTTCAGAAGGACATGGACGATTTGTTCCTTTTCGATCATGATTTCTGCAATGCTACTAAGGTAAGGATTTATTGATTTTAAAATTCATTATAAACTTGCATATATGTATATATAAATATGTAGAATTTAATTAAATAATTAGTTATTTAAAATAGGATTAGTAGGTTTTAAAGTTGCAATGCAGCCTTTTGTTATTTTCATTTTTTGCTGCATTTTATAACCTAGTTATTTATAGAATTATAACGTAAAGATGTGTGAGCTACTAAAAGTTTTAGATAAAAAAAATGACTTCGATCTCATCTAACTTTGATTTCATAACAAGCCATTCAGATAGCTTTAAGTAATACATTGTACTAAGTATTTTTTAAATTTCAATGCCGTGGTTAAAAATCTGCGGTTTCCTAGACTGCCGCTCATGAACTTCTGATGGAATTTTAACTTTGTGGAAAAAAAAAATCTTTTCATTTTCATTAAAATAATCAATAACTATCTTACACACAACACACACACATATATATAATAGTTTTTAAAGAAAATAAAGTGTTTACACATGTAGAAATTTGAGTCATAGCAGTTCCTCAAAAGCTCATTTAAATTTTAAAATTTATTGGGCATACTAAAAATATATATATATGAAGTAATATTAATTTCTCATTGTGTCAAGGTAAGTTTTTTTCAACTCAACCTTGTTTATCTTCAGTTAAAATAATGCTGTATTGTGAAATAAATTATCTACTTCACCCTTCAAGTCCAAAACGGTTCATAAAAGTCCTTTTACAGAGCCGTTGGAATTCAATTCAAATTCATTGAAGATGGATTCTGGAGTTTCCGCAGAATACGAATAATAATAATAATATATTCTAGATAGACTTTTAATTAATATTTTACTAAAGGAAAAATAAGTATAAGACATATACAGAGTTTGCAACTATAATTGAAAACATAAAACTAATTCTTATTTTTAAAATCATATAATTATCAAAACAACGTTAAATATTTTCTTTGAGGAACAATCATTAGATTTCCAATAATTTGCGATTAAAGCTTTCTCTAAGACTCTGTATAACAAACTGTGAGTTATTAGTAGTAAAAGTAATAAAATACACAAATTCTCTCTCATATTTTTGTTGGACACCTTAATAAACCTTCAGCCATAAAACTAAAGAGGTTTAATGCACAGAAAGGAAGTTTGATTTTGCAGTTATTTATTAAAGATTTATATGTATTTTTACTAATTTAAATTTACATTTAAAAATTAAATAATGATTAAATATGATCATTTTAATAAATAGTAATTATTATTTTCATAATTTTTTAAAAATTTTTACATGTTTTAATTTAACTTCTTTAATGGGGATGTGTATGTGCTTATTTTCCTCAATTAAAATTTGATTGATTGATTGGTTTTATCAACATGCTCTGGAAGCAACACGAGGGAGATTGGCAACGGACCTCGTAATTTTGTCCCTCGGTTAAATGACGAGGACGACACCTGAACTGGCACCTCCCTCTCCTATTTTTCACACCATGCCAAAGGTAAGACTTTGAGCCTCAAGTCCGCGACCATGACCACTAACCAACCTTGGCCACCCCAATTTAAAAAAAATCACATTAGATGGCAGTACCATCCAGGTCATAAATCCAAAGGAAAAACCCTCAAGGAGAGAAAAATTTTATATTACACACGTCTGTGTCTATAGATGCTTTCTCCGATTCTATGACGTCTACAGAACACATCTAAAGACATCCACATTAAAGATATTAAAATTAATTTTTAAATTATAAGTTATGAGATATAAAGCGAACTTTCCACTGTCTTATCAAAACTATTTCAATACCATAGACCATTTTAAAAATGTAGTTGCAACGCGTGAAGAAACAAGTAGTCTCTTGCACATGTTATATCAAATGCTTTCACAGTTAGATTGAAATAATTAGTATATTGAATTAAGCAATAGTAATTCAAATCACTCATCATTTGATGTTTTTTTAATATAAAGAATAATTGAAGTATTAATTTGTGAACATTGGATTAGTTAAAAAAAAATTCTTGGAGAAATTAGATGATATAGAATGCTTTTAAAGAATGTCCGAACATGTTTTGCTTGAATTTCTTCTAGGTTGAAATCTGCAGAATTTTGGTATTCTAAAGATTGCCTCACAGGCTTGACATCCTTTTCTAAATTTTGATTTTCTAAGAAGCATTATTTGCATATGAAAGATAGAATTGCTTGAAATTATTTGTGAAGCAACTGAAATATTATATTTAAAAAATAAATATTGAAACTTTTTCAGTGGATATTATCGAATTAAAAAATTTTTCTATGCTTAATTCCTTTCATTTCTATGTTTCTGACACACTTTTTAATTCATTTTTAGAAATGCCAAGCAAAAGAGAAGCAGAATATTCCTGATAAAGAAAGCGATAAAATCACTTTACTTATGCTAGCAGATGCAGCACCTCAAGTAAGAGTTTACAAATAATTTTTTGAATTAATTAAAATAGAATATGAATTATTTTATTTTAAGAATACATAAACACATTAACATATACTGTTTGAAACTTTTCTCTCTTATACTTCAACTTAAACTTCTTATTAATTTTAAATTTTTTTTTTTATCTTTATACTTTATAGAACTTATAAATTTTATCACTTTATTTTTTACGAACTCTCATTCCTTACTTTAGCTTACTTAGCCATTAACTTAGTTTACTTTCACTTATCATCCTAAACTTCATATGAGGTCAGGCACACTTTTTGATAACAATAACAATATTTCGTTTATTCTATAAACTACAGTTTTTTTCACATTAATTTGGTGATCAGTGCACATTATTGTTAGCACTCAATCACTACGCGATTCACAATTGTTCTGCTTACATTTGTCGGTTCCGCTCGGAGACTCGGTCTGATCTGATCTGAGGGGATTGTGTGACATCCCACATTCACCCTCTTTACAAAAAAAAAGTCCTCTATAGGCGGGCTTTAGCACGAGAGATAACAATACAAGTGTTTACATTGTTCCAAATATCTTTTTTAAAAATTAATATTAAAACTAAAGAACTAAACATATTAAAGACATTTTGGAAAATGTAATTTCTTTCTCTTAATTGTAGATAAACTGGATCAGGTGGCGAAATATAGTTTTTAGCGAGCTAAGACTGAATTTTCCTCACGACAAACAGGATATTTATGTTTATAATATAGAAGAATGTATCGAGGACCTTGACAACTTGCTTCGCTCAACTCCTGCCAAGTAAGTATTCCGAAATGGATTTGAAATTTTTTTGTTGTGATCAAACGCCTAGTGTAATTAAACTCATAGCATTCATACTATTTATTGCTGCATCAAAATTATTTCGTATGTCATGAAGAAATCTTAGCGTAAGAATTTGCAACTAATTAGCCAATTTTGTTCCAGAGTTCTATCCAATTACTTGACATGGAAATTTGTTTTGACTCATTTGGGATTCTTAGGAACACCTTTTCGACAAATCCTGGAGAATCATCCAACGATATCCAATGAAATAGCCGAACGTTTCGACGTAGTTCCGAAATATTCCGTACCACTTTGGAAACAGTGTGTCACTTACGTCAAAAAACATATGGATATGAGTATACTACAGGTATATCACGACCACCTTGAGGAGGATGGAATGAATGAAGAAGCGGTATGTGTGAAAAAACAAATCCTCTAATTTTTGCTTAAGAGTTGTATTTAAAGAAACTTTCGAACTTTTTGTTTCAAAATATTTATAGTAAATGTTATTCTTGTTTAGAATTATTTTTCTAATGAGTGCTGTTATCATTAATTTTTATATTTTGCGTAGAATGCGCTAAAAAATAGTTGCATTGAAAACCAAATACTAAAAAAATTCAATGCAGTTGTTAAAACTGCACCGAATGCTGATAATTTTTTTTTTTAGTAGATTTCTGCCATTTTTTTTTTTTTTTTTTTTGCAATAACAACTTAAAATTGCGTTTTTCCTGAAGTCTCATTAAAGAAAGAATGTGTATATTAATAAAATATGATGAATAAAATTCTAATTAAAATACTTAAACAGGTAAGCTTTCTTTATTCGTGCGATTATTTTCCTTAAAATATTAAATATAGAGTTATTGGATATTCCGTAGTGTCTAAAATGGGAATTAAAAACTATTACAGTTATAAGAACAGTTGCTTTTATTTCTATTTAAGGTAGGCTATTCTAAAATTTTGGGTGTGGGTATGATGTAAAATTTTTAATTCTTATTGTCCCAACTCCTTGATTTTCTTCAAGAATACACACACACATGATTTATTTTATTAAATCGCATAATTTTAAGAACTTGAACTTGAAATGAATACATTTTAACTACTTAGAAATTTTCTAAGATGGGGAATAAAATAGATCAAATTCATTAAAAATTTGGAGTTAGCTTAGTAAAGGAAAGTTATTAAAAATATGGAGCTCATTTTTAAATAGTTTCATTTGAAATAATGTGTATGAGAAGCATTACATAAAATGAGCAGTATTGATGTATAAACAGCTACATCTTTTCAGAATTCCGTTTATTGTAACATTATCATATACAGCTAATCCTCGATTATACAATATTCCCCCAACAAGAATTTTTCTTAAATTAAGAATTAGTCATATAATCTACATTAAAAATATTTATTTTTGGAGATTAATGTCGGAGATTTGTAGATTAACATTTAATTAATATCGGTACTCTTTACTTTACTTTATAAATGTGAAAATCTAATTGAGGCATCATTTTTATATTCTCCCTATAATTTTTTATATTCTCCGTATGAAGATTACTGAATTAGTTAATTCTATACTACATAAATTTTTTGTATTTTATAAAAAAATATATTTTAAAAAAAATGATATTCTTCTATCTACTTTTCCTAAGAGTAAATATAACATTTTATTTAACTATTAGAAGTAAACATATTCTATTTGACTTCAAGACATTATCCTTATTTAATTCATACATCGAGACACTTTTGTTAATTTTTAATTGTCTATTGGAAGTTTAAAAATTATTTAGAAATATTTAATGTAAAAGCATTATTATCCTTATAATATATCATGTATTTTTTTTTCCGTTACAGATGGATAAAATTGCAAGCTCAATAAAGAACGAATTCCGAATCATCATGAAAGACACCAGAAGTCTTCTCGAAAATGATCGTGTCAAAAGTGTCCATAAAGTAAGTAATTTAAATAAAAGTTTAGCTTAAAATTATTATTAAAAACTCTTTTAATATTTAACAAAAAATTTTAAAAAGAGCAATTTTAGATGGAGTAAAAAAATCTCTAAAATTTAGTAAATCATATCGAACTTTTTTTTCAACTTTTGTAATTCTTTCTTGTATATATCTATATAGAAGTTCCTATATATATATATATATATATATATATACATTATACTTGTATGTACCTTACTAAGGTTTACTTACAAAACAAGATATACAAAAGTAAGACCATATGTAGGGAATTTTTTCCCCTTCTCATTAAATGTGTGTCTATTAACGCATATGGAGGCAAGTTTTACAATGCAATACTTTGAAAAATTCAAGGGTATTTTTTTTTTGTAGATGCGTTCTGAAAAAAAAAATCATTTTTAAGATAATGAATGCAAAGTTTGCTTTCACGCCTTTAATGAATTGGGGTTGTAAATTCTTTCATTAATTTTTTTCATTGATTGTTTATTAACGTCGCACTCAGAAGCAACATGCGGTCCATCGAGACGGATCTTGTCATTTGAACATCAGTCAAGTGACAAGAACGATACCTGGGAAGTCGCCTCCCTCTCTAAACTTCCACACCACGTCAAGGGAGAACTTAGGACTTTGACTAGATTTAACTTGCTTCAGACCCGTTACACAGCGAGTCTTTAGTGGAAGCAGAGATCGATGAAACAACCCCTGATTCGATGAAAACAATGCCGGCCGCAAGTTCGTGACTATGGCCACTAAATTATAACGACTTTATTAAAAAGAAAAAAAAGAAGAAAAGAAAGAGAAATAGTGCAAGAACTATGTTAGCAAAAAAATAAATTGAGGAATGGTTCTACATCTTACTTTATTTTTTCTTATGCACAATTTCAGTACGATTTCATCTTCAAGGCAACTTCATTTTTGATTACTGCTGTCAAAATGTTTTGTATTTGATAATTTTGCTTCATTTAAGATGTTCCAAAATTGATTGTTCTGTTTTTTAAAAAATAATATTAAATTTGAATGGATTTCAATATTTTTAAATGTCTTTGTTTCAGATTGATAGAATCCAAGTTGTTTTGGCGTATCCATCTAAAGATGATAATTTTTTTGCTACATTTTATTCCAGTGTAAGTACTTTCCTATTAATATATATTTTCATTTGAAGTAGAACCAATACAATTGTTTCATAAGTAAATACACGATAATAAACGAATTTAATCTTTAAGTGAATTTTTATACCAAAAGAGAAAGAATTAAATCCATTTTTGTAATTCTTCTAATTGCTATGCACATTATCTTAAACTTAATTTTGTTTTTGAAGATGGGACCCATCAACGAATCATTCTTGAAGAATGGAATGGCATTGAACTCCTTACATCTGCGTAAATTGATGGAAGGAGTATCAACTTCAAAATCTTTTCAAGATATGGAATACGTTATTCAAGAGTAAGTTTATATTTTAAGCCAACCCTTTTACGATTGAAGACATAACTGTCAGTACGTACTTTTCAAACAAAGAAGATTCTAGAATTGATAATGTATAATTAAAGGACTGTAACTGTGGGTACAGTTTAAATTTTTAGTATAATTCTGGATTTTTAAGCATTTATAATTTTTTATTTAATTTTGAATTATGTTAATAACAATCAATTTTCCAATCACTGGTTATAATTCTTTGTACAAAAATAGTTTAAACCGTCCAACAAAAAAATATTCCTATTTCAGGAGAATTAGAATTCTTGATGCTAGTAATGATAATAAAAGAATTTCGAGTACTAAGACATCAAAAATGTATTAATTTTTATTGAGCTTGATCGAAGTTCAAATGATGGTAAAATAATTGGATTAAACCATTTTTATATCTGTATATATATGTGGGTAGAAGAAAATAGTAGTTTATGCTATCGATAACATTTTTGAATGAAATAATTTTTAACGTTTTGTTTCCGAAATCTTTGGATTGCATATTCACTTAGCAATTATTTTTTTACAGAGGCATTTCTGCTTTCGAAGTCGCTGCTTTGATTTCGTTTGACAGCGATTTTGTAAGTAAGTAATTGGTTTACTTATGTATTTAGTAAATTATAAGAACGCCCTAAATTAATCTTTTTTCATTTATAACAATCATCCTTAAAATTGAAAATTATTGTTCGTTATTGTTATTTATTGAATTAACTACAAGGCTTTTCTCTATCTATACAAACATGGAAATTTATAAAATTACTTATGCATGTAGTAACATACGCGTTCTTTAAAAAATTACAATTTACTTCAAAACATGTTAGTCTTCAGAATAAAAAAAAATCTAATAAATTTCTTTATGTTTAACTGAAGCAAAGAAGCCATTTTCGGAATTTGAAAACCAAGGTTTTATGAATTAGATGACGAAATCAGCATTCATTCTCTGAGTTTATTTTCCACTTCTTATGGAGACAGCCGCCATTATTTAACGTTTCCATCAACAGAACCCGGAGTGCAATCCGCAAACCTCTGAGTTCTGAATTCGAAACTACCAAAAGGTTATCAAGGTTCATCAATCGATAATAAATAAATAAGTAAAAGCTTACTATAATATATCTAATTTTTAAGGTTTCATTCGTTCATTTAATTTATTACGCATATTTTAATTAAATTTTGAATTAATTTCAATTTAAATATTCAGTGAAAAACCAAAGAAAGAAAATAAAATATGCATGAATTTATTGCGAGATTTTTCGTGAAAAGTCTGTTGCGTTTTTCTGATGCAACATCTATTGTGGAAAAATGAAACAAAAAATGCTTTCGTGCGTCTGAATAAACAAAGTCAAATTGCTTTTATCGATATTAGATATCAATCTATGAGTAAAAGAGGTTAAATTCCAAAATTCAATGCATCTCTTACAGGTTTATTTTAGAACTTTTCTCAGTATGTATGCCAGGATATTTTCCCCCAATTCAAAACAGTAATTTTTTTTTAATTTATTGCTTCATTTCCAGTTTTAAAAAATATATTTAAAACTTTTTTATTCGAAATACAATAAGCTTTGGTACAAATTTGAAGCAATTTTTTTTTTTAAAAAAAGGCTAAGCTTCCATCGTTTTCTTTATTTTTTAGATATTGAATATTTATTACACTTAAGAATTAAAATGTTATTTCTTATTACCATTACTTATGTTAAAGAGGTTTATTAAATTGATTCAAAACAATTACATAAATCAGATTTTATATTCCATTATAGTGTTTTTAATTTATCTCTCTCATTGAGTATATAGGAGAATCTGGGACACATGAATATGGAGAAGACTTTATTATACATTTTCTCTGTATTTTAATTTGTTCGATTGTGTTAATGACAGAAGCAATCAAAAATAATTATACATTGGTTTAAAAACAATTTTTTTTTTCATTTTGTACAGTTTCTATAAAACGACGTAAAACGGAAAGAAATCAAAATGCTGAGAATAGAATAAAATTAAAGATATCCCAATTGATTCCAAATTCTTAATTAAGCTGCATTTTTCCACATTACATTTTTAAAATTTAAATTTTATTCGTTTTTCATAATATTCTAGAGAATGATAAACTCTATCTCTTAACCTGTTGTACGAAACACTTGATAAATTTTAAAAACTTTTTTTGAAAAAAATATCGACACAATACTTTAACTTCAAAGCCTAAAAATCGTAAATTTCATGTTTTATAGACAGATAAGTAAGCTATCTAATGAATTTTATAATTTTATTTTTCCAATGTAGTTACAAAAAATGGCTAAGTTCATAAAAAGTTGTTCAAGTGTTCCAAACTTCCCAGGAATACTCACAAGAAATCTTTCTTTTTTACTCTTCAAGTTTAAGATATTCTAAAATATAGCACAAAAATTGAAATCAAAATTTAAGAGCGAAATTATAGGTAAGAGCCAAATCTGGCTAAATTACGCCAAACAATGAGTGTATATGATCTAGATGTTTTTTTCAAAAAAAAAAGGGGGGGGGGGGATAAAAATTGGTAGACAAGCGAAGAAGGGTCGAAAATAAAGAAAGAGGTCTCAGGCACGCGTCACCCGAGTTTATCAAACATAGTAAACCCCTTGAGAAATAAAAATATCACTAGGGTATCTCCTGGTCATGATATACACACTCTAACCAAAAGAAGATAAGCTCTTGAAAGGATAATAAAAAATTAAGTGAATTTTTCATTGAAAAAATATTGAAACGAAAAAACATTGAAAGAAAGAGTATATAGTATGCTAAAAGTACTAAAATAACTCAGTTTTCAATCCATTCCGATGGAATACGACTATCGTATATGGCAAGGATGGCCCAACCGTGACGCATTTGAGGATTAAAAATGGCGCTTCAGTCAGTTCTGAACCATGGACCCCAACTACCGCGATGTAACGGGCTTCGACTGCATTTGATTAAGAACTGAACATATTCTAAAACATGGGGAAACAACGCGGGCCTTTTTATTATTGAAACGTTTTTCAGAATTTCACTTGGTGTGAGTGTGTGTCATCAAATATTCGATCGTTAATATAACCAACTTCCCATCAAGCTAGAGCTCTGGAACTTTGGGAATCGTTCTTATTAGCCTAACAATGTAATATTTAGACATTTGCGACACGTTTTAACTAATATTTCAATAATTTTTTTTACAAAACGTAATTTGTGTAGTAACCTGGCGCCATCTATGGGAGATATATTGAATTTTTTTTCAGAGAGAGTGATCTTAAAGACGAGAGAGATATGAAGTTTTTTACAAAGTTTTAACTAATATTTAAATGATTTTTTTAATAAACTTTGCCCCATATAAAAACGTTGTTTTAAAAAACGTTTTTTTTTTAATCTATTATTGATTGATTGTTTATTAACGTCGCATTGAGAAGCAACACGAATGATATTGGTAGAATACGCTAAGGGACGAGCTCACCCAAAGGGCTTAGAGCTACAAACCGGCCCCGAGAGACAATCACCCCCTCACTCAGCCTTGAATGGCAAAAAGAAAAAAAAAATTACAATTTTTTTTTACAATAAATGGTAAGAAACAACAATACACGTGGGAGCAAAGAATAAAAAATAATTAAAAGCTTCGAAATATAAAAGAAAATAAAAACTAACAATGTGCTTACAGAATGGAAGTCATACTTTTAAAACTTTTCATTTTTCTTTCTTTTCCTCTTCTATCCACTGTACCTGAGAAATATACTATATACAAGTCATTTGACGGAGAAATTGCTGCTATTCGCACAGCCCTATCCCAGTTACAATGGATAAGTTCACAAGAGCTGTTGTCCTCTGCGATTCAAAGGCTGCGGTGCTGGTCATCGTATCTGATGAACATACCTTAACGCAGGACATTTTGGACAGTCGACGTCACCTCGATAACCTGGCTTCTTTTGAGAAAACTATTGTCTTTCAGTGGGTTCCTGTCCACTGTTGGAGTCCCAGGTAACGGGACAATGAACTATCTGGTTAAAAAGGGTGCTTTGATTCAGCAGAATGTTTCTCGTCCTATGATTCTCTGTCCAATTAAAAACCTTATTAAGAAATCTATCAAAGCCCATGCTCAGGAGTACCTTTCCAATTAACATCTATCTCACAAGGCTTGGACGAATGCTGTCTCCAATTCGAGAAATGGCTCAAAACATAGAGCGGTCGCTGAATTCCACTTAGTCACCGGACATGATTGTTTACGAAAACATCTTCTTAGATTCAAAATTGCTCCTTCCCTGGCTTGCACTCTCTGCAACTCTGGTGACGATATGGACTCCACTCTTCTGCTCCACGGCCCTGCGCTTCGAAAGCCTTTTTCTTTTTTAAACGTTACTGAGACATGTTGGATTAATGAACTTTGTTGCAGCATTTCCTGGTTTCATTTTGTGTTTTGTTCCCTCGTAATTGTAAATGTTTTTTCTTTCTTTCTTTCTTTTTTTTTATTTTTTTTTTTTTGCTGTAACTGTTTATAATTTGTCATTAGAAATGAAAAAAAAGGCTTGAAGTAAAAGTAATGTCTCCATGGCCATAATATTTTTTATTTGTTAACCCTATTTTTGCAATTCTAGTTGTAATTGAAACATGTATTCTTTATGCTATACATAATTTACATTTCAACTTAGCTCTTATCCCCGTTCCACGCACTTGCGCCATATATGACTAGATTGGCAAACCTATTGGAGATGAATATCAGGGGTTGTTGCCAACATTAAGCTTTTATGGTATATTTTTCATTCTATAGTCAGTTCGAAACTGATACCTCTAAAGGAACTCTTTCATTTTTGATAACTGATGAAAGTTGCAAAATGAAAGATTGAGTGAAAAGCTGCTTCTATCTTATCTCTCTATGAATCACCATCTTCTTCAATTTTCAGTGTACCTGCACCTATGGTACCTGCGAACAAAGTAAAATAATGCATTATTACAGGAAATGCATATAGCTTTTAGATACAAAGATCATTTTGAAAATTGCCTGAGAAAAAAAAAGGTTATGGGAATAGAGGCATTATTTTGTATCAAGACTCGTATAAAACTAGAAGAAGCAATTCTCTGCGACGCTTGTCATTTTTGCATAAAAAAAATTTCAGAATATGAACATAGATTAACTGAAAGAATTAAAATTAATATAATTGATTAAAATGAAATTCGGTTAAAGAAGCGATAAGAGAAAAGAGCAAACCTCTCAAACATCCTAAAACAAGTACATCACATCTCTTTAAGAACATTACCAGAATCTTGCTAATTGCAAGTTGTGTATGTTAAGCTGTGTTATCCTTTAAGGAGGGCTGTCCATCTTTTTAGATTCTGTCCTTCCTCTAAGAGTGTCCTCCTTCCTGTCCACCTTTTCGATAATTTAAAACTAATTTGTTTATCTTTGTATTCGGTGATGCCGCGCCAAATTGTTACACAAACGTTGAATACAAAAAAGTTTTAGGATATTCAAAAGTTAGATGTGGCTTGCTCTAACACCTACTATAGAGCGTATTTTACCGTTATTTCAGCATCTCCGCTCATCTTTTTTCTTTTTTTTTTTCTTAGACAAATATCCAAAAATTCTTGAATCTTTTTACAGTTATGAATTATCGGAGATATTGATGTATTTTGTACATAATCAGGCATCTATTTTCCACAAAACGATTCGAAAGATTGAAGGTGAATATATTTTAGCTACTGAAGTTATTCTTATTTTGAGCGATTTTGTCCTTCCATATAAATCACGATTTGTCGGAAAAATTTATTCTTTTAATAATAAAAAGAAAAATGTCAAACTTAGAGGAATCAAATCCGGGCATAACGGAAAAGTGCACCAAAGAAGTGCAGAACTTTTACCAAACGTGTTTCTAATATAACGAAGAATGGACTGAAATAAACATCACTGGAAATAACAGTTTTCGATGATGTTTTTTGACTTCATCGCAAGTAAATCGGGTAGATATTGAAAATTGTATTGAGTTTTTATCAAACGAAATGCCTGATATTAAAATCGATGACAAAGGTCTGTTTGAAGAAATTAGAAGATTGAATGTACATTTGAATTCGGATAAATTAGAACAATGGGAAAATCAACATGATGAAATTGATAAAAGATGGGTGGAAATATTTAACAATTTCAAAAAATAATCACATTCTATACGAAAATTTAGTTATTTTTGTTGAGTTTACGTTGTGCTGCCTCGGAACTAATGCAGCAGTTGAAAGATTTTTTTCCCCATTGCTAATAGTTTTTGGGCAAGTGAGAAATCAAGATTGAATGTGGATACTCTGGGTACAGCACTTACCTTAAAATTAAATAATAAGGATATTTTTTGCTCCGAAATTTGCAATATATTATTAGAAAATGATATATTGACAAAAAATATTCATTCAATGGGAAAATACTCGTTTAAAGAGATGTAAGCATAATTATTGTATTTTTGTTTGAATTGATAAAATGTTTGATTTATTTACGCTGCACTTTTGTCTTAAATTTTTTCGTCCTCCTTTTCATAGTAAAAAAATTGGTCATCTTATGAACGTTCAATGATTTTTTTTATTTAAAAGATAGTAACGTAACTGTATAATATTCTAATATTCTAATTTAGAGTACTATTTATTAATCAGGATAAAAGAACGAAGAACTTATTTCGTGAAAATTGTTGAACTCATTTCGATATCTGAACTGGGAAGTAATTTGATGATGCAGTTTAAAAATATAGTTTCTTAATAATGTTTTTATTTTTGATTTATAGTTGTTACGCTGCCAATGCTGAAATCATTTGGTCTAACAAATACTTTGCCCAAGTAAGTTAATATTAAAATTTTCTTGTTAAAAGTATATGTAAAAAAATTTTGAGAAAAATCGTAAGATGTAATATTTTGAAGAAAACATGGAGTTCAAAATACTAGAATACCACAAAGAGGAACAGTTAATAGTAGTCTAACAATATTTATTTACACATTCATGAACAGATAAGATAAAAATTATTTTATTTCTTATAGATATATTGATGACCTTATTAGCCACCGAAAGGGCTATTGTTCTAGTTTTCCTAAAAATGTCGTACCCCACCATTTTTCAAAAAAATTATCACTTGTGTATAATTTTGATGTCTGCTTTCACCAGTAATGAACTTAACTTTCAAAAATACGTAATAATAAATTCCTCTTGAATTTTTTATTGCTTTGAAATAAAGTATGTCCAATATATGTCAGATACCTGATATCACCACTAATGAACTCAATTTTAAAAAAATATGTCGAAACATATTTTCCCCTATTTTTTTTTTATTGGAATGAAGTGAAACAAATATAAAAATTAAGTATTTTATTTACTTATTGATTTATGTATTACCTTAAATCATGTGCAAACTGGAATCAATATATGATTGAAGATAAACAACATTATTCAGAATTTTAAGCTGAGAGGCAGCTTGTTTTTATTTTTTGCTTCAAGAATTTCAAACTACGTCTTTTTAATTTTGCTTCCTTCTTGGAATGTTTAGGGTCAATTGGTTTTAATATTGAACACCCAAGGGGCTATTGTTTTAGTTGGATCACTTTTGACGTACCAAATCACTTAAAATTTTTTTATCTTTTGCTTCAATTATAATTACATTTAGCTTAAATATATTAAATTATTTAATAATTTACAGTTTCCTTTAACTTTAATTACATGTAACTGATATAATATTCTTTTTAATAATTTATCGTTTGCTATAATTTTAATTACATGTTGCTGATATAATATTCAATTTAATAATTAATAGTTTGCGTTAATTTTAAATAGATTCAGCTTAAATATATTAAATTTAATAATTTATCGTTTACTCTAATTTTTATATTTAATTGAGCAATTTAACAATAATTATAAAAAAAGCGCACATTTTGTGGCTAAATCTGTTCTTTCCAATACTTTGCATAGAACTTTTTAAATTTATTATCATTGATTGTGATAAGAGTTCTCAAGATAAAATCTAATATATCTTTTTATCCTGCATACTTAAATTTAAATCAAACCAACAAAAATAAAATTGAAACAGAATATTTAGACATAAAATTGGAAATTATAGAGAAAAACTTTATTTGCAACACTCACTCACTCACTCACTCACTCGCACGCACGCACGCGCGCTTCTAAGATAATCTTTCTATTTTCATGTAATAATTTTTTTTTGAAATAGCAATATTCCTGTTTCCTTTTTTTAAAAATGCTATTTTTATTTATATTCTACTTAATTTAACTAAGATTCAAAAAATATTAATAAAAGAAATGCTATATTAAATCTGTTTTTTAAGCAAATTGTCCAATGCTTTTTTTAAAAAGTCAAAAGTTTTAAGAGATCTGCTTTTCTATGATACTAGCAAAACAGTGAAATGCACAAAAGAATACTGTTTTTATAATTGTATTTCAGATTGTTTAGAAATTCTAAAGTTTTTTGCCTTTTATGAAAGGCAAATATACATTTTAACGAAAATAATTTTAAACATGAAAATTGAAAGATTTTTTTTACTATATATATATTACTATAAAATTTACAATATTTAATTTCCAATTTGATGTCTAAATATTCTGTTTCAATTTTACTTTTGTTAGTTTGAATAAAATTTAAATATCTGGATAAAAAGATAGGTTGGATTTTATCTTGAGAACTCTTATCACAATCAAAGATAATACATTTAAAAGTTCTATGCAAAGTTTTGCAAAGAACAGATTTAGCCCTCCAATTTGTGCTTTTTTTATAATTACGGTTAAATTTCTCAATTGAATATAAGAATAAAGTTGATGATGAAATATCTAGAAATGGACAATAATAAACTTTTTTGATATTAAAATTAAAGATAACGATAAATCACTAAATTGATTATTATAGCTACACGTAATTAAAATTAAAGGAAATGATTAATTATTAAATTGAATACCTTTAAGCTAAACGTAATTAAAATTAAAAAGTAATTTGGTACGCCAAAAGTGATCCACCTAAAACAATAGCACCTTGGGTGACTAATGATAGTAAATCTATATTAAACCATTTGACCCCAAAGCATTCCAAGAAAGAAGCAAAACTAAAAAGACATTGTTTGAAATTCTGGAGGCCAAAAAAAAAAAAAAAAAAAAAAAAAAAGGCTGCCTAACAGTTTAAAATTCTGAATAATGTTATTTATTTTCAGTCATACCTTAATTCCAGTTTACATATGATTTAAGGTAATACATAAATCAATAAATAAATAAAATGCTTAATTTTTATAATTGTTTAACTTCATTCCAATAAAAAAAAGTGGTGAAAGCAGGTATCAGACATATATTGGATATATTTTATTTCAATCTAATAAAAAATTCAGGAGAAATTTATTTTGACGTATTTTTGAAAATTAAATTCGTCATTGGTGAAAGCAGGCATCTAAGATATACGCAATAGATAAATTTTTGAAAAGTTGTCAGGTATGACATTTTTGGGTTGACTGAAACAATAGCCCCTTGCTTGGCTAATAAATATTTGCTTAAGATTGAATTGATGCGTTTAGTTTAAACAACATTCATAAGCTTTTTTGGAAGTACTTCGTAAAACAATAAAATTTAACTTTATTCATTTTAAACGTGTAAAATTATTTTTTGCAGATACAAATCAATGGCGACAATGGGAAATTTTCTTGGACATGAATTAAGTCACGCATTTGACTTTGAAGGTAAGAATAGTTTTTAAATTCATGCAGCGTGTTTCAACAGCTTGAAAACAATTACCTGTTTCTTCTCCCTAACACTATAAGATTGTTTCTTTCCACTCCCTTCTCTATTTTTCAAATTATCCTCTTTGAAATAGTAAATGGAAAACATCACTCGACATAGTGCCAATGAATAGTATTGACAAGAGTATGAGATAATATGTGACCTTGAAATAAGCTGAAATAAACCAATTGTCTATCTCCTGGGGAATGGGAGATTGAACATGGCGTCCCCTGAAATGTAGAAATTTTCTTTCATTTGACACCTGTTGCAGATACGTAGATGAAGAAGGACGTCAGAGTTCGATTTAACATGTCATTTTATACTACAAGAGAACCGGAAGTCCTGGGAAATAATCTCTGATTACCTTTTCCACCCTGCTCTAAGCCACAGGATATCTGATTTCAGTATTCTTAATGAAATAACAAAAGAGGGGAAGGATCTTTATAGAAAGCTTTCAAATGAAATTTAGCATCTTGGTAGGTTAATACTTTGGGAGGCACAGCTTAGGGCAAATAATGAAATATACCCCCTGGGCGGAGGCTACAAAAGGAAGCGGGACAAAAGATGTGGCATCAAATGGCAGGCGAACATGATAGAAATAATCCGAAATATAAACTCATCAAATAATTCGAGAATTTTCTTAAATACATACTCAATTTTTTATTATAAAATTAACATTTTGTAAAATAAATAATAAAAGACATTAATCTGAAGTAATTAATCCATATTTTTCGAGTATATAAACACATTTGCTGAATAATTAAAATATACCGATAGCAAATACATTCCGAAAATATCAAAGCTAACTTACTAAGAATTTAAGTCCTTGTATATTCAAATCATAATAATTCGAGCCAAGAGTAATGACCTAAAATAACTTACAACTTTGTGAATTAGTAAATGCAAAAGGACGGCAAGGCGAACCATTCAACGCGTCTTTCTGGAATGAAATCTCATATAATTATGAATATTTTCCTTCAAAATATAAGAAAAAAAATTGAAGTAGAATTTTACTTGTAAAGCTGGTATTGTGTTTACGCATAATGTTTAAATTGTTCTGTTTCACAATGTGGTATTCATTTGCTATTCAGTGTAAATATGTTGCATAGTAATATCAATTTTGAGTGCTCCTGTCATATTTAGTTCAGTTGAACACTGCAAAATCTATATTATTATTGTGTTTTACTTTTTAACAAGCTTTGGACAGTTCTCTGAAATTAAACTGGACTACTTTTCCAAATTATGTTCTGAGACAAGCTCAAAGAAAGGCTCGATGCTTTATGAATGTTCCTACAAATGGAAGTACTGTAATGGTAAAAGAAACTCATTTTTAACTTTTTTATATGAATCATATATTGTCTTGTTTTTTTTTAAAAAAAATATCTCAATTACCTTTTCACATTTGTAGGGCACACATTTCAAAACAATTAATTAGTTCTTTCGAATCTGTTCCACAATAATTATGTTATTCTGAGTTTTTTAACTGAAAAAGTAAATTCTTTGCTATTTTAAAACAATTTAGAGGTTTATTGCACTTTCTATACGGGGAACTTGGTTCTCATACATATGCATATAATAAATTATTGAAAATGTTTTAATATAATAGAGAAACGTAAATATATCGCATGTTTTTTTTGCATAAGCGTTCCTCTTTTTACTAAAAGAAAGGCTCGATGTTTTATGAATGACAAAACATTAATAGACAAAATATTTAAATATTTTGTCTTTACTTATTTTGCCTTATATTAGCATTTATTAAAAATAATTATTCTCATGCTTGAATATTTTATCTCGAACATTCTCAATATAGCATAAAAATACACTAGGAATTTATAAAAGCCTTTTAATTTAAGTGAAGGATTTTATAATCTGATAATTTTTGTATTTTTAATTTGGAAAATATTATTCTGAACGTTCCCCATGATTTGATTAGTAAATTTTTTTAAAGAAAAAAAATTGAATAAAAATATCAACTTCATTATAAATTAATTCTTACGAAATAGTGATACACTTCAAGTATCTCAAAAAAATTAAACATTGTGAAATCATAGCTCATATACTTTGTATTTTTCATAATTTTTTTTATTTTTTGTTGTTTTATTTTTTGAATGTACTATATTACTATGTACTCGAATAATGTCACTAATTCCTGCTAAAGCGGATATTGATACGCTTCTTGGCAGACGATACGACGGAGTTGGCCAGACTGATTGTCAAAAGATGACTCCTAATGTAATTGTGCTGTATAAGACTTAGTTGATAAAATATTTTTAAAAATGAAATGGATGCCTCGAAATATTTGCCACTACGCCACAACATGAGGACTGAGTACCGAAAGGATAATCAAGTGCTATCATTCAAATGTTTATTCATTTTATTTAAAATTACTTCAATTTTAAAAATCTTAAGCTATTACGACAGTAATGAATTTATTATTGAAATTTTATATTAACACTCATAATGAAGATGTTTTTTACTGGGTGTATCACACAAGTATTATCACTCAACACGTATTTATTAATGTATTACTTTTACATTTCAGATGCTGAGCGCACAGCCAACGATAATTGAAGATCTTAGTGATCATCAAGGAATTCACTTAGCCTTTAAAGTAATTTTTCAATTATTATATTTACTTATAGCTTAAAATGGATTTGAATCATTATACCCATTAAAAAATTGTTTTCTGTATTATTAAATACCTAAAACAATCATGCAATCTCAATTTCCTGACATTTCATTCATAAATAATAGACAAATAAATATTAAAATTGATAAGTTATTAATTTATAAAATTAAATCTTAAATCAATAGTAACTAATTGTTTGGATCAAATGGACAACACTTATTATTTTAATTTCCATAGATCGCTAATAGGATTTTTTTTTTAGAAATATCACCTGTTATGTAAAATAATTATAGGAAAATTCTCAATTTCCAATTTTACATAAAGGAAGAAAAAATAAATAAAATTATTATTTTGATTATATACTATCAGATTTCTGCTCTGTATTAGGGACTAGGAAAAATACCAATACATAATAAAAGTATAAAATGAGTAAAAAAAAGCAGAAAAAAATGTAATTACATGGACCACAAAAAATTTCTGTAACCCATCAACAGAATCACATAGATAAATGAATGGTAGTCCCTTCTTTAAGTAAACTGCTTTTTTTCTTAAAGCTTAATCATAATTCGCCTAATTTATAATAATATCTAAAATTGTTCTAAGCAAGTCTCAATTTTTTCTGTTACTCTAATTAAAGTTTCTTCACTTTATTGGCACAATAGATGACTTTCATTTAATCATAAGTAAAACACTATGTTCTGATTTTTTCTTTAGTTATACATTTAATTTAATTAACTTAATCATAATGCAATAAAGATCTTAAAATTTTTTGATTGCTGAACAATGATACATCGTTTCTGTGTTATAATGGTTTTACTTTACGCAACGTGATTTTGTCGCATAAAAATTGAAAAAAAATTCTTAATTTTGTTTTCCAATTCATTTTGCTTCCATATATAGTATATTAAATTAAATACTCTTGAAATCAATATTAATTTTAATATGTGACCGATAGTGCAAACTATTTGGAAGTATTTGCAAACTATTTGGAAGTATTAAATAAATTATGTGTGCTTCCTAACAGGACATCAGTTTTTAAAATGAAAAGAAAATAAACATAATTTTAAGGAATATTAATCAGATAAAAAGTAAAAATATTTTTATTATTGATATTAGATATATTTTTATTGGATTAGAAAATTTAATTTCTAATTACATATCAGTTTTTTTCTGAAAAGAGAGAATCCGTCTGAGAGAATAAACAAAACAGTTGCTTATAAAAAAAAGTTAAATATATAAATTAATATTAGTGAAATATTGGGTTTTTCAAATGCATATTCGTTTGTTGGTTTTGGATTAAATGACGTTTTAATTTATTCTAAAATTATTTCTAATTTTTCGTTATTTTCCTTACTTTAGGCTTATTTGAGATACTTAAATGAAGAAGGAGATGAAGAAATATTACCTGGATTGCCATTTTCAAACATGGAATTATTTTTCATTAATTTCGCCCAGGTATGTTTCCTTTTAGCAAAAAGATTTGATCCTGAGTTTGTTTAAATACTTTTTAGGTAAACGACATATAATGAGAAGCGATTACGAGATTAAAATGTATGTATAAAAACACAAGCTGATTGGCGTTCCACACTAAATGTAACGAAAAATTCTATTTAAAGTTAAAATTCTATCTCCACCCCTATTAAAAGTTTAATGTTGTATTGTAAGTGCTCCGTGGAAAAGAAATGGCAGAGTTTAGTGTTCCTGAGTTCAAAAAGATTGTTAATCACTATATAAATTCTTTCTTTTTATATGACAGCATTTACAGTTGTTATCAATATTCTTACCGGGTTTTTTTTTTTAGCAATTTTGTGAAATTAGATCCACAGAAGAAAATTTCGATGTCTACAGCCCTGGTCGTCGGAGAGTCAATGAAGTTTTGAAAAATTATCCAGCCTTTTCGGAAACTTTCCGGTGTCCCAATGGAAAGCCGATGAACGCGCATAAGTGTGATATTTTGTGGCAGTAGTATGTATTTTTTTAAAAAAAAACACGAACTTAATTATTTAAAAAACATATGTAAATGTTTGTATAATTTTCATTAATCTTTTATTTTCCTATTGTTTTTACTGTAATATTTGTCTCATTTCAAAATGTGAGTAATATTTAATTAAAAATTTTCGTTTTTTGTGTCAAGTCACTTTATTTTTATTCTTATTTTATTAATTAATTTTTGTTTGTTTGTCTTTTTTTGCATTCACACTTTTAAAAGAAATGCTTATTTATCATAAAATATAAAATACAGCAAATTCAGTTTACTACAGAAGGGATTATATTTTTTTTCTTTCAAATACAATTGTAATTAATTTATAAGTTAACTCAAATCAAAATTAATAACACTTGATGAAACTATAGATCTGGAAAAAAATGTATGCTATTTTTTTTATATTAAACTGAAAAAATATCCAAAATAATGGTATAAAGATGTACATAAAAAAAAAAAGAAGTTCAGAATAACTTAACACAGAACTTCTTTAAGAATCGTGCATAATAAAGAAAAGCAAATCAAAATAAACTAGTAGAATTCAATATGAAACGTAGGTAGAAATGGAAAAGTATTCAGAATAAGTTCATTAAATCGGACACAGCTTTATAAAACTGAAAATTTTGAAACATTAGGCTTATCAATCGAGCCAAACACAATTATTTTAAATGTATTATTGCAAACTCTTAATAATTTAAACTTAAAATACTTAACAGCAATCTTTCGTAAACAATAATCTGGTCTTCAAAATATTTTTTTATTAAAAATTCAAACTCTTATATAATAGCTATGCTACTATCTCAAAAGTAAAATAAGACATGTCACAAAAAAGCATAATTTGAATAATAATAAAGTCAAATAAAAATATCAAAAAGAATATTCTTCGTTCATAATGGTTTTCATAATATTAAACAAATAAGTACAAAAGTAAATCCACAAGAATCTATTACGAATTTAAGTTCATAAGTAATCAAATGAAATTCGAGACGATTCGGTAGGCGTTTTATCGATGTGTAGCAGCTGTAACAGAGTATGTCTTAGAACCGTCCGATGACTTTCGTTTTTAATTCGTTCAGAAACGAAAAGAAAAAACACGATTACTTTTAAAAACAAGAACTCGCACTGATTAAAATGGAAGTTTTTGAAATTAAGAAATCTGGCTTACAAAGGTAAATACTGTTCTTATTATGAGTGATTTTAAAAATTTGAATATGCATTGGTATCAGTTTTAGTAACAGAAGCCTATTAGTTTATTTCATATGATTTCTTTTCTTCCATTTATGATTTTCTAAGCTTGACTCATGCATTTATCTTATTTCTCGGCAATATTTTCGACTAAAAAAGTTTATAAATAAAAAAATAATAAATTTCAGTTTCATCGTAATTTATCTCTGAAAGTTAATATTATACGCCGTCTGAATAATTTTATTTATTGACTCAAAATAAGTGAAATATTCATAAAGAGTGAAAATCTATCTATTGTTACAAAAATAATTATTTTGAATATTTCTGAACTTATAAAAGGTTAATCTTATTGGAATTTTACAAATTTTGAAATTTAATAAATTCCATTTAATGTATTCTATTTCCATAGAGGAAAATTTAATATATTCTATTTCGATAGATTGTGTCAAGAAGTAATAATTTCAGCTGGGATTTTTTTTCAAAAAGCAGACTACCTTAAAATATATTCCATTTTATTTAAAATAAATATGGAATTCAGAAAAATTGAGTCACCATTCCGAGTCATCCATATGCTTACTTTCCATCAATAAGAATAGCTTTAAAAATAAAAGAAAAACATTGCATATTTCGTTTATTTTATTTGTTTGTGTTGCTATGAAATGCTTAACACATCTACAATGTACAGACGTAGACAGACTTGGATAAATGAGCTTGAGAGAACGAGTTTCGTAAATGATCTGCATTTAAATGGGATCAATTGACTGCATCCTGTGTTTTGTGTTTTAAGTCTTTCTTTTGAAAATCATTCCCATGGAAAAGAATTCCGTTTCAAATAGTTAATCGACAAACGAGAACCGAATTCCTTCACGTTTATTCTTTTGCTTTTCGTCAGACAAACGATTCTCTGTATAACGAATTTTTTTCGATCATAAACTTAATTTCAAATTTTATTAATTTTGATACCATAAAAAAATGAAAATTAAAATACATGTAATTTTAGAGAATTTAATAAGTAACTTGAACTTTATGGAAGAAATTCAATGGAAAATAGAATAAATTCAATTTTTCTATGTGAGAGGAATTATTTCTCGTCCGATTATATAGTATTTTGTTAATGCAAATGTGTTTACATGTTCTAATATTTGTTACAAAGCATAGATGTATGTGCTCCTCGATAATAAATATTTACCTATATATATATATATATATATATATATATGTGTGTGTGTGTGTGTAATTATGCTAATATGTGATTAAAAATAATTTTAAATTATATGAAATCATACTGAATTACAATTATATCTATTGAAAACCAAAATTAAAATAAAATTATTAGAACTAAGAAATTAAAGATATGGAAATAATTAGTTAAAAATAAAAACAACTAAAACCATTAAGTTAAAAATATTATCATACACAAAAACATACAAAAAATGTAATGCAAAAAAAATCTATAAATTTACTTTAGTATAATATACATTCAAACAAAACTAAAATCTGTAATTAAAAATTACTACCATACTTATATATTAGAAATGTAATTTTATTAAGAATTCAAGTTTTATAAAGCTCTAAATGAACGATATACAGGGTGAGGCAAAAAGATGTTAACACTTATGTTCACACACTTTTAATTCACGCTCGTCTTCGCTGGAATTCCTTCCCAAACGGCTGAGAGGGTTGTACAAACAACAATGAAAAGACTCCATAACTGCATCGAGAGGCATGGAAGCCAAATTGAAACCCTGCAACCAAATCCCTGCCTTTACAGCTTTATAATTAATAGTGATTAAACACCCATTTAACGTTAACGTCTTTTTACCTCAACTTGCCTTAAATAATATATTCACACGTATTTATATGAATTTGAACTTAATGGAAATTAAAAATTCTTGATTAAAAATGTTTAATTATTGCAAAAATGAATGAAATGAGCAATACAGTTTTGTACTTGCGGCAGTTTAATGAAAATAATACAATACACGGGTTTGTTTGGAAGTCGGTGAATTGCAAATATTTTTTTCTACGTGGATATTAAAATCACAGATTATCTTAAATACTTCCCTATCATCAACAGATATCATGAATTTTTTTTAATTATTGGCATCTGTATGGTTATTTTAATATTTTATCTGTGTAATATTTTAATAATATTTGTACATTTTTTTAGTTTTTAATATATGTATAGTATTTTAAGGTATCTGTATAATTTTTATGTTCCACTTTTCGTCTGGCTCTTTGTCTTCCTCTGTACTTTCTAAACTATTTTTGTTAAAGCTTATATCATCAACTACAGTTGAAATAAAAGATTTTATGTCATCAACACTGGTGTTGTCAATGCATACGTTTTCATCGAATTCTAGGTATCCTTGCATTTAAGCTCTGCTACTGATTTTGACAAGTTCAAATAATTCATTTTCATCAATGGTATTTTCACTGAGGGCACTTAAAACTGGAATTTCAAAGCCGACTTTCCTAAAAACCCTACTTCCCATTCCCATAGTTCCTTGTCGTGGATGGCCTTACAACTTCCTAACTCCGTTTCATCCCCACTGTTGAGAACTGTAGCAAGAAAAACTGCATCCTGAATTTTATGGATGGGGAATATCATTTTGATTGCAACTCAACTTGCTTTTGCCCAATGTGTTTGTTCTCTTTTTCCTTACTGAAAAACAGTTTTCAAAAGAGAAGGCTAAACTTTTCATTTTATTGTTTCTATCAAAACAATAAAATGAAATACAAATTAAAACTATCTTTCACTGAGCATAAACTTACCTCTGAAAACTCAAAATATTACTAATATAGAGTATTCTATTTTTATATTTTTATTTATATCTCTACCTCTATTATATTTTAGAAACTTTTTTTTCAGTGTTCCTACAATTTAATAAGTAAATACTATATATATACGAGGTGTGACTATTACATAATGAGATTGACTCTGCTACAGAAGTATGCATGTGTCAAACACTAGCGATCGGCAGCTGTTTAGCATCAAACCTTCTCTTTCGAATGCAGTGCCTCTCGTTTCTGTAAACACAAACCCGTATACCCACAGCCTTCATCCGGATTAGATTTTTTTTTTTTTTTGTTTCCTTGAAACTTAAAAAAACCGCTACTGAAACTTTAGCGCGTGCGCGTATTTTTAAGGAAACCAGGATATCTGTGGAATTTTGGAACATTAAATCTGAGATTCCTTGTTTTTGTGATGTACATCATTGAAAATTATTAGTAGAGCTTAGATTTTTTGTGTGTACCTTATAATGATATTTCAATCTTTCTATCGAACTATAAAAGTAATTTTTTTTGTCATAAAGATTTTTTTCCCTGTTTCATTTGAATATGGATATGTTTTGCGAGATATATTTTATTTGAGTACCATTTTAAAGAAAACTATCACACAATAAGGTGTTCCATATTTTTTATGCTTCTATATAAGGTACTTATGCATATAATGAACCAATTTTTTTTTCTCTGATTAATACCTAATTTTTAAGAAATAAATTTGTATATGAAAAAGGATAAAAAAAAAAAAAAATTAAATTTCCAAAATTACGAAGTTCTATCATTTTTTCAAAGAAAATATACAGTAACATCATCAAAAAAGTAGATTCACTATATTTTGTGTTTAGTTTTCTATACGATGAGTAAAATATTTTGTATAATTGTGGAATATTATTTTTAAAAATGGTACCTAAATGCAAATATATCTCGCTAAACATGTCCATATTTAAATGAGAAAAAAAACATTGTTTATGACGAAAAAATTAATTTTATAGTCCGATAGAAAGATTGAAATATCATTATGAGGTACATGCAAAAATCCAAGCTCTACTAATAATTTGCAAAGAGATATATCACAAAAACAAGGAGTCTTAAATTTAATGTTCCAGAATTCCGCGGATGCCCTGGTTCCCTTAAGTGGTATAAGCGTTTTCAAGATGGCCGACAAAACATTGAAGACGTCAAAAACGGATGGCAAAATCGATAAAAATCAGTGATCTGGTTCGATCTGATCGTCGGTGAAGTATTCGTGCGATTGCTGAGACAGTATGAAATGACAAAGAATACGTAGGATAAGTTTTTCCACCAAGACAATACACTGACAATACCACTTTGTCTATCAAGAGGTTTCTAACCAAGCACAGAAACGCAGTGTTAGACCATCCGCCTTATTTGCCGGATCTTCAGCCATATGTGTTCTACCTGTTTCCTTAGGTAAAATCTGCATTAAAGTAACAAGATTCGAGTCCGTTGAAGCCGTGAAAGAGAAATCGGCATGCGTCCTGCTGGAGCTAACAAAAAACTTCCAACACTGTTTCCAGCAATGGAAGAATCCCATGGAGCGTCGTAAGAATAGATGAGGGGTGATAATAAGTAAATATTTATGAGATGGAAACTAAAATGTTAAACAGCGCTGGTCTTGTTATTTAATAGCCATACCTAGTTTATAACATTTTTCATAATGTTATACGTTTTCTGGAGAGAAAAAAATATAGATCCAAATTTGTATTTGTGAAAAATGTCTAACATATTATATTGGCACATCATAATACAAATACATTATGCTAAATAGCACTCTGTTTAGTATTTGATTAATCTTCTTAAGTGTAGGCAGATGAACGACATAGATTTAAATAAAAAAATATATTTTCACATGTTAAAACAATTGAAGACACAACGAAACCAGTTGCGAGGAAGATTAATGCTCCAGATATGTCGCTAACTGACAAAACCATCGAGTCATCAATTTCTTGAAAAATAGTCTTTGACCGGGAAATCCAAATCCTCAGCCATTCTTCTTTCTCTAATTTTGCATATAATCCTGCAGCTCTCAATCTAGATATTACGGTATTCAACGTAGACTTGCAGCAAAAATCTTTCCTAAGAGCTATGGCAAAATTAAGTGAAATTAGAATGTCTTTTGACATTGCATAAGATTCGAAATCCAGTTTACCAAGCAGCAGTTTCAGTTTGAATTCATTGTCAATGACAGCACCCCGTATTTTAGAATTTGTTAAACACTCCAATTTATTGAAATTATAATACCATTTATTATCATCGATAATTTTTCCTAGAAATCTCAAATGTTCTTGTCTAGATGTTTGTAAGATTGACAAAATAGACGACCCTTTTAATGAGAAACATCTATATGTTCCTTTTCTCACAGCTTGCGACAACTCAGCAAAATTTTTGAGAGGTTCTTTTTGTAAAGGAATAGTTATAAATGACAATAAAGCAGAAGAATAACACATTGATATAATCAAAGCAAAAAACCACCACAAGTTAAAGGCCAATCTACTTCTTACAGATCTGATTCCAACAGTCAAAGGCTGCTTTGAGAAACTACCAAGTAGTTCTAAAAAGAGTTTCTGGTGGGAAATTTTTAATTTAAGAAAACAAATTAATGTTATCGGCGCCACTGCTAGAACAACAGCAATACTGATCCAACTGATAATGTCAAATGGATATAGAAGAGACCAAGTTGGTGGCAGAATTCCTGGCTTCCTCACAATAAAAGTTACGTCCTGAAGAGTATAAGGTTCGCTGAAATCTACAGCTTTAACTCTGTCTTCGGTAATCGAGAGAAGATTCAAAGCTATATCAACTTCTTTTCTTTGAACCATGCCTATAAGACCAGACCAACTTCCATTTTCATGCAATGTTCCGAATTCTCCATCATAAGGTGACTTTAGATGGTATTTAAATTTTAATATTTTGGAAAGCAAGTCCATAAATCTTGCTTCGATTCCACCTAAATGGAATGTTCCATTTTCGACTCGAGTTTCAAACACGTTTTCATTTGGGATGATGCCAATAATTACAGTTGAAGGAAAATACATGGTAGTTCTCTTCCTGGTTTCTCTACCCTTTTAAAAATGTAATTGCAAATGCATTGTAAAAGTAATTAAATTTTAGAGTAACTTCCTTCACTAAGCGTAGAGATTTCCTTAACTTTTGAAATATCTACGTGAAACACATTTCCCTTTTAGAGAATGATGTTACAATTTTATATATTCTACAGTTTGTTCAAAACAAAAAAATATATGTTTATAATAGCGATGAAATAACGATCTTATTATATGATGATATATCTACAGTTTTATTAAATTTCGAAAGAGTAATTTTCTTTTTCATTCAGCATTTTCAATGTATTTACCAGTAAAGTTATTTTTATTCCTTTTCATGTGACTGTATAATAAGTAACAACTCTTCTTTTTCGGTTTGCTTTTAGTCACTATAGCAACAATTTAATTCATATTGATTGATATGAAAGTTCTTAATAGAGATTTATCAATACGTTTTTCATACCTTATTTGCATTTTTTCATACATTTTTTTCAATGTGCATACGATAAATAAAAAATTAGTTGAAAGAAGAGATATAGATTGCTAATATCATTTAGCGCATAACGTACTAACTCTTCGAAAACTAAGAGATTTTTTTTTTCATTTCACAATCAGATATCAAAAGAAGACAATTTAAAAAATAACATATACATAAATAAGATTTATAATATTGAAATGTTTGATATTTGTTTGAATAATAAAATATTATTTTGAAAAATAATTCATCAAATGTGATTTACTGCTTGAAAAAGAAAACATACGGGCTGAAAAATATTTTACTCAATTATTGACAATACAAATATCAAACCCTTGAAATGGATTCGTTAAATATGTAAGAAATTTCAAGAAATATTTAAAATGTTATTGGATAACTTAAAATTACAAATAATAATGAAAAATTGTTAATCGTTTCCCCTTAGAACTTTATAAGCCTTTTGATTGATTTAAAAAAATACAAGAAGTAAGTTTACTTTCTCATGACTTTAATTAATATCAAAATATAAAACTCAAATAATTTTTCGTATCCCTAATGAATAAAAATCACACACACACACACGTGATCACGATTGACTAACATAATTATTTTACTTGGAACATTATTTGTCACATCACAGCGTTGATTTACTATATCACATTTCTGAAACTTCAGCGGTTGTTTTTCAAGAAGTTAACCAGAAATTGATTTTCTTTACTTGAAGTAACAGGTTGCTTAAAATTTTTTGCTTCTATCATATTTAATTTTGATTTCAAATTGACGCATGATGAGTGATTGACAGTTTCAAGAATGTTGGGATAAGGCGGGAAAAAATAATAATTTTGGTCCAGAAATATTCTTTTCTGAGAATTATTTGATTATTAGTTTTGAAAACTTTTATTTTACACTATTGTTGTGTCATTAATTAATCAGAGAGTCAATTTCTTCTTTCAAAGAGGATTCTCCTAAACCTTTACATAGTGCCCTACAATATATTTCCAACAATCAGCGTGAAATATTTTTTTTTATGTTGAGAAACATTAATAGGTCAATTTTATTTGTATTTTATATTCTTGAGAAAAATTTAGTGAGATATGTATCGCTTAACAAATTTATTATAAATATTTTAGACATCCATCTTTTTAAATTAATGAGTCTCAACTAATGCGATGAGTAAACTAATTATTCTCCATGAAAATTTCAAAAATCTGCTGATCACACTGGATGTGATCAGAATAACTCCTATTTTACCTTTAATGTAACACAATAAATATGAATTTTTTTATCTCATCAACTTTCGAGGCTTACTGATATTTCTTACTTCATATTTAATTATGATTTTATTCTATTCTGTCGATTCTCCTTCAAGTGAACCAAAGTTCCTTGTAAGAAATTCTTTAAAAAAACAAGAAGAAAGCAGCTGAAGCTGCATTTTCTCTTGTAGTATATATTGACGTTCTCGGACGTAGTTATAAAGAGAGATTTGAAATTTTGAATTACATTATTTCTTAAATAAGAAAATATTACCAACTTTCATTGCGTCCGAGTACTTAACATAATCTTGAATTTACACTAAGGATAATCTTTAGTCTGGTTAATTATTTTGTAGCAATTCATGTATTTCTTACCATTTTCTGTGTAATTTTTTTTTTTTTCTTAAGCTCAAGCTTAATTTTTTTACCTCTCATACCGACAATTTTTTTTTTTTGAAATTATTTATAAATAAAAAATTATTTTAATTCTAAACGCATCAATGTAAGTCTAGCATCTTACAAACTCTGGAGCTACTCAAATGATTTAAGTTAAGGTCGGAATTCTAGAACTACTCAAGTGACAGTTGAAGACAGAACTTTAAAATTACCAAATGATCTAAATAAAGTCTGAATCGATATATGATGTCCGAAATTTTTTTAAAAAGTTTTCTGTATTGCAGAATTTAATCGTTTAATTATTGTTATCAGACAACTTCATTACTAGAACAGAATATGTTTGATAGGATGATCATATCTATAGTGAATAAATATGCGAAAAATGTTTTTTATTAATGAATTAAATTGGATTTTTTTTTCATCGCAGAAAATTTTTATTGCAAGAAGGAGGCTATTGATAATTTCTTTCTTTCTTCCATTGCTTTATAAAGGAAGAATATTATCTTTAATGTATATAAAAAATGTTTAAAATCAAATGGAATTTTTCAGACATATCTTTATTAGCCATCTCATTCTTTAAGATTAAAAGATCAAAATTTTTATCTCTAAAAAATCAAAAAAAAGAATTGATTCGATATTTTTATTGGAGCGATAAGATAAAATGAACCCTATATGATTGTTAATATCAAACGGTCTTTAATCAGTCTTCTCAGTTGACGGGATCACCCTGGAGCACCTGAGCGTTATGCTCTTAATCTCCATGTCAGGTATAGAGATTTAAGAAAGAGCTTTACTTCGGCTTTTCCTGCCCAGAACTGCGTTTGTGAATTTAATAAATTTAATGTTGTATAAAATTTGGAAAAGAAATTAATGAATTTCATTAAAAAAGCATTTAGTTGTGTAATAATATGATGAAAGGCTACTCAGAGGCTGGAAGCTTTCTGAGTGGCTGACCTGAGTTGATCAGATGGGAGTAGGGGTATAAATCTGACTTATCAGCCGACCAATGGGGAGGCTGCCATTCAGTGTGTGTATGTGGTTTACTCGAGGTAGGAGTTTCTAGCATAGCTAGAGACATCTGGTGGTTGAAAACATAAATAAATGAGTGAAAATTAAAGTGTTTTCATGAGGAGACTGGTGTTTGTTAGTTACAGGTTTAATAGAATGTTTTTTGGTCTTTTAATTTTTAAATCAGGATCATAGCTACAGATATTAAGGAGAGATTTGTTATCGATGGTCATGATATTATTAAAGAATTTAAGTGAAATTTTTTGAATGATTTGTTTGATTGTTGGGAAGTTAATAGAGGAGTATATGTCTGTGTTTCTCATGAACCATCTAGCGTTTACTATTTGTCTGATGATATTATTTTGAGCCTTTTCAAGTTTATTAATATGTGTTTTGGCAGCGAAACCCCAAATGGGACGGCTGTAAGTTAAGATAGGTCTGAGAATCAGAGTATAAATAAGCAACTTATTACGGATATTTAATTTTGAATTCCGAGCAATCAAGGGGTAAACAGAACACGCGCTGGCTCGAAATTTTTTAATACATTGTGTTATGTGTTGTTCGAAAGTGAGTTGTTTTTTATTAAGAATTACTCCAAGATATTTGGTGTGATTAGATCAGGTGATCTTGTGTGAATATAGTGTGACCACAGGTTTGGTGTTTTTTGTTTTGTTTGAAAAGCAAAACATTATCCATTCAACGATAAAAAAAAAATACATTGTAGAATTGTGCAGATTGTGTTTGCAAATATCTTGTATACAAATTTTCCTTCTCCCCCCCTTATGCTTCCTTCTCCCCCCCTATATGCCTTAAATTTTATAAAATAAGCAAACTCAAATAGATTATAAAAGTAATCGAAAATAAGATAAGAGATATTCAAAAGTGTTGATTTTCAGTTGGGTCTGCAACAATTACAAGGGATTTAATTAAAATTTAAAATTTAATAATTAGAATTTTTACTAAATTTAGTCCATATTTTAAGTAAATGAAAACCGTACTTTCAACATATTTATTAGTATATGATGAGCTATATTTATTAACTTATAATCTCCACCGATACTTATGATCTCTTCTCAAGATGATCCCCTCAAAACCGTGCTAAAGCCTTAATCAGAGAATGCTGTGTATATGTTAAGGACCAATGTTCAACGAAATTCTGCTAAATATTGTCCACAAATGAATAATTTGAAGTACTTAAGAAAATGAGTCAAATCACATTGCACTACGACAACGCTAGACCGCATTTAGCTTCTACAAATCGCCATAGAATCGCAGAATTTGGTTGAAAAATCCTTTCCCAACCATTATGCCCTCATAAATTGTATTAATAGTTTATAATCTGTTTTTTCTTCCTCCAAAATTCCAAACTGAGCAGTTGTCAACCAGGCACTCATCGAGTTTTTCGCTTCCAAAAATGGATTCACCCAGATTTTCTTTCTACCATTAAGGTATTGTACCTACATTAAAAGGTTTTTCCATTTTCACTATTTAAAAAATAGTATGGTAAGAGTTTACAGAGAAAATCGATAAACTATATACACACAGGTACAATAAACTATATTACGGTATTGAATTTTAGTAATTATGATAGGGAAAAAAAATATATATATATTTTGAGATAATGCTGGACCTTCAATTCTGTTAACAAATAATTTTATAAGTACAGGAAAGTCATTTCAAGCTAATACAACATGAAACATTTCGTTTAAAATGCCAACCATATTTCGTCGAGAAACAACAAACAAAAAATGAAAAATAATGAGAATGATTGCATTGACATTTTGCTTTCTTCATTTTTTCCCTCTCTTGCATTTTGCTTTCTTTACGGTAAAATATTTCAAACTGTTTGATAAAATCAATCTAATTTTGTTTATATAGTATCTCCAATGTATTGGTCAGTTGTAATAAACGTCAATTTCTCGAAGCACGCGATGTAGTATGAAACGTATTTAAAATGTCTGGTCGAAAGAAAATAAGAAATTTTTTGAGAAACAATCTCTCTCCTTTGAAGCAACATATAAATAACACTTTTAGTTTAATTTCAATAATAGTTGTGAAAACTTGGCCAAAAAATACTTTTCATATTTTAGCTAAAAGATGTAATCTAATCTAAATTCCTATTTACAGCTTTGAATTTAAAGGGATCAAGGTGAAATTATCTTCCAAATAAACATCTATTTCAATCCGTATATAATTTTTCTTCAAGTCACTTAGCTTCATCATTACGCCAAAATATTCAATAGCTTTTTAATTACTCTCTCAATAGTTTTTTATATACATTATTCAGATATTTATAGTTCTAGTTTACAAGCTAGTTAGACTTAATTAAACTTTAAATTTTACAAACATATTTGAGCATTTTCCCATGCATATTGTTTAATTATTTTACCAATAAAGTCGTTTGAATGTCTTGCATAATTTTTAGCTAGTAATTTATTTATAAGAAATAACACTTAAGATACTTTATTTAATATAAGGCGACGTTATTCGTTTCATTATTCACCTTATTTATGCATCCAAAAACTTATTTGATAGTAAATTAGAAATAAGATTGATTAGGTATACAACTTAATAATTTATTCAAGTAATGATGTAGCCTTTCATGCATTGTAAATCTTTGTAAAAATTACTACTCCCGAATTTGAAATAACATTTCGTATATATTTATCATGAAATAAAAATCATAGTTCTGATTAATAATTTTGTTCAACTCATTGTAAGAAAAATTTGTAATTAGAATTATCTTAGATACCTTAAGATTATTGCAATTTAAGATACTTTTCTTATATAAGATTACAAAATTATTAAACGAAAGAGAGAAAGAATTGATCATTATTAATCGTTTATATGCTATTTAAATTAGGTTTGCAAAAAAGCCCAATCATATTATTTATTACGAATGAGTAATATCTTAAGAAGTATGATACATGATTCCATTATAATAAAGTAATTATAACATTCATATTTATATAATAGTTATTTATTTGTCCAGTCTCAATATTTATACCTTTCTAGTTCAACACACATTCAACTTGGGATAAAACTATGGAAATCAGTTGTTATCATTTTAGATAGTAAATTATCATAAATGCTTTTCTTCTTGGTTGCTTTTCTTCTACACAAACTAACTGAAATCCCGGAATCCAAATATATACTTCAATATATAAATAATATCTCGGAATCTTAACTTCTTCTTTCCAGAACCACATTCGAGTTCCCAAATAACTTTTCGCTATCAAAATAATAGAAACTAGATTAATCCAAGCCTTCTTTCCACGATCATAAATTTTCGAAATGATTTTGAAGGTAAATATACATTGAATATTCCATGCTTTTTAAAAGAATTGAAACCCCGAATAATTGAATAATTTCTCGATCACACAAAACAAAATAAATCAATCTACATTGGGAGAGCTAAGAGTTTTACTTTACTCTAACCTCATTTTTGAAGAAATATTTAAACCTGGGCCACAACACGAATATTATTCTGTACATACATTGTTTTTCCATTTCATTTGCAACTTCTCAAGTTACACGATATTTCAGAGAAGCATCGCGTGACCGACAATCAATATCACCTATTGTGAGTACTTAACACTTATTTTAAAGTATAATAATTACATAGAATAAAAATAACATAGAATAAAAATAACATATAATAAAAATAATATAGAATAAAAATAACATAGAATAAAAATAGCAATTAATAAAATTAAAAATTTAACAATTGGCATTTATTTTTAAAAAGAATAATGATGGCGATTTTGTGCGTTGTAATTAGAAGTGACAGAGAAATTTTTTTATATAAGAAATTATAATTTTTCACCCACACTGCTTTCTATTTATTTTCAATTCTATACACATTTGAACTTCATGATATAAATGTATACTGTTTATCTGTCTCAATTCCAGGCAACCTTCAACTGGACCTACACCAGGAGGCAGTAAAGTTCCTTACCTTATAATGATAGTAATATTAATTCTTGTGACAAGCGCATCGCTTGTGCTTCTTCACATATTTGTTGGATGTAAGTTGTCTAAGGTATTCCGCAATTATTTATTTCGATTTCCTTTTATTTTTTAATATCTTAACCAAACTAATATCAGGAACATATAGAGTTTTTCAATGTCTTTTAAAGTACTTTTATAATTCATAAGTGATAGCGATATTTCTTAAAAATTGATTGATAAAAAATACTAGTTTCAAACGTACATATCATTTGAAAAGTTTTTAATACTAAGACAAAAAAAAAATTTAAAAAGAGAAATCTGCTAGTTTTCTAATTCATAAATTTGAATTTTTAATTATAATAAACGCAATAATAACCCTTTCTCTATTTCTTTTATTTATCATTCACAAGTTTCAAGAATAAAATGTATTTTTAATATATATAAATTAAATGACACTAAAATGTATGTATTTTGTTTATCACTTCTTAGTTAAAAATGTAGTAGTTAAAATTGATGAAATTTAAAAATAAAATAAAACCTCTCTCTCTCTCTCTCTAAATGAAAAAGTGCACCTGACTTAAAAGTCAGGGTTTTAATGAATACTTACATTTCAAAATAAGTGTTTTGAACTTTATTTATACTTATAATGTTTGTATGATATATAAATTACATTCATTTTATATTTTACGTTATATGTTTCATTTAATATTAGAGCTATATAATAATATTTTAAATTCAAATTTTGATATTATTGATGAATTATATATATTTGATTGGTTCCAATGCATTAAATGAATTCTTTTCCAGATAGAAATTTGATGGAAAGTACTGCCTTACTTCAAAAAAGTAATGCTGGTAATCATTTCCATATATTTTTTAATTGAAAATGTTAAAACTTTTTAAACATTTCAAAATATTTGTTCTCTTTATATATCCAAATATTTCAATCGTCATAACATAACTAATTTATTTTTAATTTTAAAATAAAAATATTTTGAGAGAATTTATTTGATAAAATCTTCTTCTAATGTTTTCTTGTTCAGTTTTTACGTATTTAAATGTTACAATTCTATTCTTTCTTGTTTTAGAAAATCTACGTAATAATGACTGTAACAGAAAATTATGTGACTCCAAAAGCTGTTTACAGATGGGTAATTTATCATTCTTTTTGTTACTTCCAAATAACTATATTTTTTACACGAATAAATGATAAAAATATCAAGCATTAATACTATAGTATATGTGTTATGAATTATTTCATTAAAATCTGAACAAAAAGAGAAGAAAGTGTTGTCTTAGAAAAAGTTTATAAAGTTATACTCAGGAAAAATTTCATTAAGCATAGCCCCGCCACTCAGTTAATTCAAACTATTTTTTATTCTAGATATGTGTAAGGTATAATGTACTGCTTTAAGCTTTACTATGAAAAATTAAATGCATTATTTCATACATTGAAGTGTTAAATGTCATTGAATACCAATCTGCAAATATCCGGTTGGCAGTAGCATCGCTTAAGAATTGTATAAATAGGTAATGTATTGTCAGGACTTTCATTTGTACTCAAGTAATTCATGTGATAAGTTTCTGATGGTATTATGGTCACTCGAGTGAAATTAAAAAACTTTGAATGCGGAATGTTAGTTTGAGCTAGATGCATGAAATATCCCATTTCGGAAATTATTAGAAAAATCAACATTCTTCAATCCTTAGTGTCAAATGCGTGACGAGTATATATAATTTTCGGTATAGGAAGTACGATAAGTGTCCTTGAAGACATAGCAATGAAATTTGGAGTTTGGGGGATATTGCAGCAAAAGATGAACACAAAAGGCTTTACGAATAAAGCACCATCGGCTGCAGGCCCTCTGCTGGGCTCGTGAATATATCAGTTATAGCCTAGATGACTGAAAAAATGTTGCTTGATCAGTTGAATCGCGGTTCCAGTTGGTAAAAGCAGATTGTAGTTTTCAAGTGTGGAGCAGATCCTATGAGACCATAGACCCAAATTGTCAATAAGGCATCGTACAATCTTATGGCTGCTTCTTAATAGTACGGGCTATTTTCAAATAGGTCCTGGACTGGGTTCTCTGGTCAAACTGAATCAATAATTGAATGAAAATGGTTATTTTTAGCTACTTGGAAGCCATTTGCAGTCCTTTATGGACTTCATATACTCAAACAGCAATGAAATTTTTCAAGATTACAATGAACCATGTTACCGAGCAAAATCCTTCGCGATTGGCTTAAAGAACATTGAAGACAATTCCAGTGAATGATTTGGTCTCCTAGATGGTCAGACGAATCTTATCCAACATATATGAGACTTAATTGAATGATCACTTCATGCATAAAATTCTGCATTGGCAACATTTTTGGGATTCTGTGCGGCTATAGAGGCCGCTGGATGAATATTTCTGCTGAATATTTGAGTCAAAGCCACATCTAGTTTCTGCATTTCACCGGACAAAAGATGTCTCCACACAATATTAGGAATTTTCAATGACTTTTAGCTCGTATGTGAATTAACCTAAATTAAGTAAACAATGGGAAAAACTTAATTTAAAATGTTGAATACATCTACCCTCATATTGCACTTAACAGAGTTGTATTGGCTCAAGAAACTAAGCTCCCCCTCCAATTTTTGTACAAAAGGACACTTTATTTTTAATCTTTCGTTTAACCAAAGGGATTTCTATTTTCAGTGTTCTTCATGAAATTTCTCCTGGTAAAATTTTTTTTTTAAACCCTATATATATATAAGCAATTAATTTTACTATATTTCATCTCTCTCAAAGGTAAATATGTACTTCAACTTATACTTTAATGCACGAGATATCACTCTTTCATTTTTTCTTATTTATGTTAGCCTCAAGAACATTACAACTGATGAACTCCGGAGCTGACCCATGCACTGATTTTTATGAATATTCCTGTGGTGGATATGCCAAGTCACAAAGTGTTCCATACGGACATAATACTTACACTCCTGGAAAGGAAACTCAGCGCGAGATTTTACTAAACATCAAAAGTAATCAACTTTTGCAACATTCAACCTTAAATAATTTCACAGTTTTTAACTTAATAAATTAAGTAATTTAGTTTTCCGAAATAATTATCAAATCGCATCATGAATACATTTATGATTAGAGAAATCAACGATTCGGAACAAGGAGAACAAAAATATCTAAATTGTTTGTATAAATTAGATTGATTTTATTTATAGAATAATGAATAATTTTGAGCAACAAAATAATATGAAGCTTTTAATGGCTAAAAAATACTGTATTTTATTCTGTTTTTAAACTTTTCTTTTTGTTACTTTTATTGTAAATATTATTGTTATTTCTAATCCCTCTGGTCTAGCGGGAAATATGGGCAAGCGGACAGCTTCTTTTGGTGCAAAAATTTATAGTACCTGAGGCTAGAAATCTGACGGCTTTTGACTGTCGTATATTTTTCAGTCACGGCCAGATCACAAAGACTACTTTGAGCTGGAACCCTTCTCTTATCATTCACGCAAGGCAACTGGAGGACTTAAAATTCCAACGGTTTTAACGTGACCCTCGATACGATGAGTCTTTTGTAAAACGACGGTACGAATCCGCTGCTCAACTTGATACCTTGACCACTCGGCTACTCTAGCCATTTTATTGTAAATGCCACACGTAATTCCCCATTTTGAATTACCTTCTAATATACTTAATTGTAACTTAACTAACACCATTTGAAATTTAAATACATTAAGCATTCTTTAATCCGGCATTCGATGATTCCGCTCAATCTATAATCCGGCACCGATTGGGTAGTTTGTTTTCGTGTTTTTTTTGTGTGTGGATTAGGGTGTTTATTGCACTTGACCGCCAAGTCACCAACAGTGGTGATCGCATATTTAACAGGTGTTCAGCCTGTCAGTTTTCATTTCAGTTCTGTGTTCCTTGTTTTTCAGCGGGTTATATAACATGTTTCCACAATATTGCATCTGTGTATAGTATAAATATTCTCGAAGCCCAACAGGCGTCCTTCAAATGCTAATACTAATAAGTTTTGCAATGTACAGCAAAATTGCATTATTTTTTGTGCTGTTTTTATCAATACAAAAATATTAAATTAATTCTAAATGTTTAAATTTAATTTCGTTTTTGCTAGGATAACGAAATATTTTATCGAATATTTATACCATCTACATAGGTTCAGAATGTAATTAAACACGTTAAATACATGTTTTGATCATTTAAATTTTTATCTAGTGATTTACCTTTGTTATTCCCATTAAAATTATATTGATTCTTTGTAATTCAGCATAGTTGTGGTCCCAAGCGTGCCGAATTAAAGAATACCTACCGTATTTCTACCCCTTTTCTACGACCGAATTTTACTAATTAATGTAAGTTTATAGAAAATAATGAGTGCAATAAAATAAATATGGTTTGTTTGAGTTATTAACAGCTTTTCCATTAGTAAAATCGATTATCATACTTTTTCTGGGAGTCATGTTGTCCAGAATACCTTGATAGCTTTATTTTCAACAAGCATTAATTCAATTACTTTCAGCTGTCAATTGCAACTGAAAACCCGCAATATTTGGTATTGCAATTCAGAACATTTTGTTCTAATTTGGATATTCTCATTTAAACCATGGATGTCTATTTCCTTTAACATAACAGTGGAAGCACATCAGACACATAATTTTTTAACTCTCATGGTAAATCAATCAAATAGTGCATATAAATTATAATTCAATCAAAACAACAAGAATCAATTAAGAAATCAATATTAGAACCAAAGGAGAGTAATTAATGATAAATGATCAAACTGTTAAAATTAGCTCAATTTTAGGAATACGAATAAATATACTGTCATAAAAAAAACTTAAGATACACTAACAAACATTAAAGAATTTCATCAAAGAATTTTTCATAGTTATAATGAAATTATTGAACGAGCGGAAAATAAAGTCCTAAGATCTAATAGTATTTTAAAACATGGGTCATGGATTTCTAATTGATAACCATTTTTAAATTCATATTAAGCATATTTTTATTAAAGATACTTAATAGAAAATAAGTAAAAATTAAATTATGTGAACTAATATTTACATAAATTGATTTTTTAAATGAAGTATTTATGTTGTATTGATTTAATTGAATATTTATATTTTTATTAATTTAACTAAATATTTACATTAATGATTAGATTAAATATTAATATATAACTTATTTTCTTTTAGAAATTATGGAAAACCCTTCAGAAACAAATGAAACAGTAACTACTCGAAAATTAAAACAACTGTATCATTCTTGCACAAATTCAGGTAAGATTAATTTAGGTAAAAGAGTAATATTTCAATAAAGTTTGTTTTTCATTTCAAAGTTTATGATATTTCAGAATCTTATCAAAATTCGATGTTAGAAAATTTTGAAAAATTATAATCAACTTTAATAGTTATAAAGCTTAGCATTTAATTAATACTGCTAGGCCAACATCAGCAGCTATTTTTCAACAGAAAATAAAAAGACGAAGGTGTTGACAAGTAATTTGAATTGATTTTGAGAATAAACCATTTTATTCCACAGAAAACTAAACAAGTACATTAAGTTTTTTAAGTATTAGCTATAAATTTCAAATAAAAATTCATTTAATTATGAAACATATATATAAATATTTATTGAACTTACCTAATTTGTTTTGATATTAAAATCTGCTTCATCGTAAGGAGTAATCTTTAACAATTAGCGAAGAGTTTTTTAGAGCAAAATGTGCTATTTTTCTTCTGTTAAGTTGTAATGAATTTTTATAGTTCTTCATGAAGTATAATGGAAACATCGCGATTTCATGTTCAAGTCATTATACCATCATCAAAATTTTTTTGAATCGTAACAGTAAAACGATTAGAAATTGAATTAAGGGTTGATAAGAAATAAGAGTAATAATTTATCCTTTAAAAAATAAGGCCTTGTCTGCAGTTTTTTTTCTTTCTCCCCTCCCCCTTTCTTATGACCTTCTGGATTTCTCACTCTATTTTAGCTAGGGCTTTTATTTATGAATTTTCTTTTGAAAGAAATGTGTATTCAGTGGATGAAACAAAAGATTTATAATGATATCGATAAGTTATTATCAATGAAAGCATAATAATTACGAAGGACAAATTAAGTTAAATCTACGATGTTTGGAAATCTCTAAATACAACACAAAAACAATTTCTTCTGCACTGATTTGAGGAAAAAGATTTTTGTGCAAAATAACTCAAGAAAAAAAGAGAGTTGTGTTGAAGAAATTGCTAAAATGATATCTGATGTTATCATCACTCTGTAAAAGATTTATGTATTTCACATTTTAATACGGTTTACAAGACTCTCTGAAACTCAACCTTTTATTCAATTACATACACTGTCTTGT
>BMAW01069221.1:13538-28408 GCA_019974015.1 Nephila pilipes | reverse complement strand
ACACACACACACACACACACACACACACACATATATATATATATATTAAAATTTATTTGGATCTTGTTTCCTCTCATGACGACGGAAAGAAAATATCGAAACATTGTCTCAAATTATGGCATTCTTTTCCTACTGAAAGTAGTAATGACAACTCTTTCGAATGTATTAATGTATTTCAGAGCCATTTGGCACAACATTGATTCGGTCGCCAAATGTGGGGGCTTAAATTGGATTTTACCCAATTCATTACGGAAAAATGGAAAAAATAATGTTGACTCTGAAAATAATTGCAAAGACTCCATTTATGTTACACAATCTCCAATACAGTTTTATAAGGTTTAAAGAACAAAATTTTCCAATCCGTTTCTATAAGATATTGAAGTGTCAATTTTTAATTATTTTAGAGCTCACTTAGTGAACAATGTCTAGAAAGACCAAAAAAAAAAAAAAAAAAAAAATGCGAAGTTATATCATGCTTAATTAACGAAAGTTATCTTTTTTTATAAAAAAAGTTATGTTTCTAAAATCTTGTGTTGGTATTAAATTCTCGGTAAGAAGTGGAAAATATTACATGGTAAATTTTTCGTTCAGATCCATATTTTTATTGATAGAAAAGTGTACTCTAGTTTATTGAGCATCCAAATATGAATTCTATGATATGAAACTATGTGTGTTCTGCTTCTTAAAAAAATATTTACTTATTTTGATTATTAAATGATACAACTCATTAAAAGTGACCTTCAATAATTGTTCAAATTGAGTCGGAATTTCCCACAATATTAGTACTTAAATTAATAAAATACTTATCACTTTTCACAAATACGTGTTCTGTTTCTCTGTTAAAAAGCTGAGTAAAAAGCGAACATTATTAAATTAAGGACTTCACGATGATATTTCCCTAGACAGCACAAATTAGATACTTAAGCGTATAACATTAGAGTGAAGAAATCTCACAAATATCCCCTTTCTTTGCATTATTCCAAAATTATACAATACATTTATTACTGAATAATAGCTGACTGCTTCAATGAAGGAATTGTAGCAATCTTTAGGCAAATTTAATTTAGTACGAAACACTTAAAAGCGTTATTTTCAGTACAAATTGAATTTGAATTAATTAGTGGCATTAAATTACTACGATGACATTCTAGAATGATAGTAAATGTATCATAAGCACAGTAATATTTAATTTCCTTTACATTACATGGATATAGTAATAGTTATATTTTAAATCAAGTGTTTTAAAACAGTGACACTTACAACTATCTGCTCAGTGAAAAAGTAGTTAATATTAATAAATAATAGTAGAAATTTTAGTTTCTTGTAAGAATCGGTTTTTAATAAACATATGTAGTTATTCGCAAATATCCACTTTTAAAATTATCCAAGCCTTTAAAGAAACATCAAAAGTAAAGACTGTCAACATTGATTTGATTCAATGAATTCATAACAGCGTAAAATGAAAATTTTATTTTTCTTACCCTTATAATATACATCTCGCAGAAAACGGCAAATATGTAAAAAAATCAAGATAAAAACCATTTGACGCATTCTTTTTCTCAAAACAAATCTTAAAATAAGCCAAGTTTTAATGAAACACTTTTTAGCATTCCAAGAAAAATAGGTGGGCTTATGTTTCTTTCGAAAACTTTATAATTTGATCTAATTTTTCTACAGTTCTGGGGATTCTTTTTTGTTTGCTTACAAATTAATACATCATTCAATACGATGAAAGAAGCTTAGGTTTTTATATATGTTTTATTTATGGACATCAAAAGTTCAAGGATATATATTTTTTTGCAATACAAACCGTTTTAATTGTCAGGGTGATGAAAATAACTTGAATAATTTGTTAAATATGTTGTCGGGTTAATATCTTCAAGAACATATAAATAGATCTAATATTGTTCTAAATATTTCTATTGTCTAGGGACACATAGGTTTGTCACCAAATTTGGCAGCTTGTCTACAAAATTGATCTCCAAGCCTATTATCAAGGTTACGCTTACCTATTCAGAATTACCGTCTCATATATCCTTACCTTGAATGTGGAATTATATTCCCACCATAGTAGTCATTCCGCAGGGAAGACAAACTTTCCATGTAACAATATGCTGAGATAAATATGTAAAGAAAGACTCTCAGATTCTCCAAATGAAATATCTTTCTCAATTCAATTTATAGTATTTATTAGGTGTCACTCAATCACTTATTTTTTTTTTTGTTTTAATGAAAAGAATGTTGAGTAGACATTTTTTTCAAATTCATACGAATTTTTGAATTCGTACAAAATACAGTCTAAGTTAGAATACACGAAACATAAGTAAGTAGCTGAAAAAACAGATTCTCATTCAAATGAGTCGAAATTGCGCTATTTTTGGTTTCCATAAAAATAAATTAGAAGTTGAATTTTCGTTTTCTTACTTGCTAAAATCCATCTTTAGAAATTACTTTCAAAATAAACTCAAGAACTTTTATTTTTCTTCTTTTTTCGAGTTGTCGAATCACAGTAAGTAAAATTAAGAATTTTAACTCAAAATATTTATTTTTCAGTACAATCTATGCAAAAAAAGTTTAAAAATTGTTGCCTAACGGTTTCCTTTTCTACTTATTTACTGAGATACTGTACACTTCTTAATAAATTTATTTTAGTCTTATAAAATCACAAACATGATTATTTATACGTTTTTAATAATTTATGTTAATTGATTTATAATTTACCTAAAAAGTAAAATTGTCTGATCATCAGCTACAGTTAATGATTAATAATCAGTTCAAGTATTTTGTATTTCATTTCTGCTGATAAAAAAGCTCAGATGGAATGCAGTTTAAGGGTAAGAATATAGTTAAAACCATTATAAAGTACAGTGCATGCTTACAGACTGTAAAAGTGTTAAATATCACAAATTTTTGATATTAATATGCTCTTTTTAAAATGAATTTTTAGTGAATTATTATATGATTATTAAAATGCAATATATTTCCTTTTAATATAGCTTAATTTTGTACTACTTCGATAACAGCGCAATTTATTAAAATTCTGTGTTTTTCATTTAAAAAAAACTTAAAAACCTGGTTCCTTAAGTCATTATATTCTCATTAAAGTGTAGTAACATTATGATTTAAGTTGAAATAGTTATGTCGAATAGTTAAGAGACGTGTAAGAAATTAACGAAGTTAAAGTTTCCGAAGAAATTTTAACTACTATTTTGGAAAACCTGAGTTACCTCCTACAGAATGTTCAAAACTTTCAAAACAGTTTGAAATCGATACGTCCTAGCTTGCAATCGAGAATTATTTGATGACCAGAATTTACTTACTAAAGTTTGCCGCATTTAAAGCTATTAAACATAATGTGGGAGTCTTAAAATGCATCCTTCTACTTAATAATGTGTTGTACAAGAATACTCAACTAAAATTTCATAAGCACGACAGCACAATCAATTTTTACATTCGGCAGCAAATGTAATAAATACGAAATAATAAAACACAATCCCTAATAAGGAAAGACGATTGTTTCTTAATACATTAAAAATATAACTTCAAAACTGGTTTCTGAATCAGTTAAAGATCTCTTATACAATAAAAATAAACCAGAAACTTAAGGTGAGAAAAAACTTTATCATCTGCGCTACAACAGAAAACTGATTCATTTAATTAATTCTGAGGTTTCCACAAATGAAATCACTTCATTAATAATAATGTAGAATTTCTTGATGAAGATAACTTGCAAAAAAAGTCAGATGAAAAAAAAAATGGTCTAACAAAACCTCTAGAGGGAAGAAAAGAAATACGTTCATTTCAGCAACGTGAAAAACGACTGAAGACTCTCTAGCGATTCACAGTTTTCATTTCCTTTTTAAATGTCTCGCTGGTTTATGCTCAAATACTTTCTTTTTTCTCTTATTCCTCTTTTTAGAAAGAAATGTTGGACAGACGTATTGTCAAAAACTTTTAAAAGCATCAGAATGTTGTACTTAAAATAAGCTCTTGAAGTTTATTTTCAAACATTTGTGGGGATTCATTTTTGTGTTTTATACAAAACTAGACATTTGTCCGAATTGATCGTATTATTATTTATCTACAAATTCGTCTATTACCATTTTTAATAAAAGATAGTAGATAATTTATCTCGTCTTTCTTTACAGCAACACAAAGAAACAAGATCGAGAAATTCTCGTCCACTCCATACAAACTAAATGTGTCATTTTCCTTTCGTTTAATTTTTAGGACATTATTTCTAAATTGAATATTCACTAATGTGCTTACAGTTACAACGTGATATATTAGATAAATAGCAACCCTGTTTATTTAATATCAAGTTATTAAATAATTAGCGAAGGGTCTCTCTCTTTCTTTTTAACTACTAACATTCAATGCGTCTGGAATTTAATTTAGAATAACTAACTAAATTATTGCTTACTAAATGAAACGAGATCTAGCCCATTTAATCAAATAAACTGGGGCTCGATTAGCATTTCTATTCCTGTTAAATTTCAATCAATCTAGAAGACCGGTATCTCCTTCCGTTTAAACTGAAATTTCAACTGTTTGCCACAACTACTGTTTACTCATTGCTAATATCACTAGTTATTTTACATTCAATTCTCTATCTTTTTCATTGGATTTTCTATATATCCATTCAATACACTTGTAACGTTTATTTACTTTGCATACATAATGTTTCATTTGATTTATAAGTTGTGATTATTTATTATTTTATTATTGAAGTCACACTTAGCGACGGATCTCGTAATTTTGAACCTCAGTGAAGTCACGAGTATGACACCAGAGCTAGCACCTCCCACACCAATACCGCTGGAGGATTTGGGACACTAACCATATTTTACGAGCACCATCCCCTCTATACGGGGTGTCTTTACAGGCTTCAGTGCTCGTACCCATGACTCGATGGAAACAGACCCTGAGATCGCGACCATGATCACTCAACAACCATGGCCATATCTAGGAGATGGAAACCTTAATATCAAAATACATTAGATTAAAGTAATTAAAACACGATAATTAATTAAGAATTCACTAGAGTCGGAATATGAGCACACTTTGAATTTCCCATGTCAAAAGCAAGACAATTTAATGCTGAGGACAAGATTACCATCAGAAAGCAAAGTATGTATAAGTTCAGTATTACAAATCCAAATATCATGTCTCACAGACAATCGTCAATATAAAACTGTTATTCCAAGTAAACTAAATGAAATTACCTCAAATCGCAATCGCGTTAATGTTAGGATCTTAACCACAACAATGCATATTATATAAATTAATTATTACCAGTTTTATTTTTATTCATTCACTTAGCATGATTTTATTCTGTTCTACTTCTTTCAGTAAATTTCTTAGTAATTTCTAAAATATGTGAATTAAAATAAATTCAATGTAATACATCACATAGGACAGGACTCGACAAATTTTTGTTGGAAGAAACCCCATTACAAGAATTTTAAGCTCGGTTTTCCAAGCAGTAAATTTAAAGATATTTACACGAACAGTTTTATTCATAGAAGTTCATAAAAACAGGTTCAATGTTTTTTATTGAGAAAAATATTTTTGTACAATATTTCTCTACTTAAGTTGAAAATAAGAGCAAAATATTTCTTTTTATTAATAAAAGTAATAAGTAAATTTTGTACTATTATATTGAAAGCGAATGCTTTTTATCCGAGATTATATCTCATCGTACTGGAGTTAGAAATTAGTAATTCCTGAAAGTAAAATTGTTCAAATATAGTTTTTTTCGTTAGTGAGGATTTCTATTGCAGTTTTACATGTTTCAATTTTAGAAATGTCCTTTCATTCTGATAGGTATTCAAATTCAAATAAATCACCAAGTATATGATTTTCATTTTATGTACCTATCTTTCGAAAGATATTTATAGAAAAAGTCTTAATTGATTTATTAAAATATTTTTTCATATCATTTTGTAGATCAATCACTTCCAATAGCAGATCTTTTGGAAGCTCCTCAGCCAACTGGAATATGGAAATGTTTCAAATACTTGCAATAAAATCCAAAAATTGTCGATATAATGAAGATTTTTTCTTCTTTTGCTTATGTGTCAGTGACTACAACATGTAATCTGACTAATTTTTATTTTTTTTTTTATTAAATAACAATATTACCCATGGGCAGGATTAGAAATAGATGGCGGCAAATTTTGCTCGTGAGTTGTATTTTGCCCATGTTGCCGGCCTCTGACATAAAGATACAAGTAGCTTTTAGCTACAACAAGAATTATGAAAATGGGTAACAAGTAAAACAGTTATGACAATACGTTAATGTGTGAAGGTACTACTTTATAATATACAAATCAATAAAAATCATGTTAAGTTTTGCGTCGATAAAAAAAAATTTAAGAATTGAATAGGAGAGAACTACATTCACTTGCAACTTTATGTATTACTAAATCAATCAATCATATTAACTTGAAAAAAAATAGCAAGTATTCAAAACTCTAAGAAAAGAAATTGTACTAAAGTAGAATTCCTAGTATCAAATAAATTAAATTTGGAGTAAAGTGTTCTTCTGTGAATAAAGTATTATCATAGCATTGTAACAACCAGAGAAACATTTTGATGTCCTTTTATGCACAGTTCTTTTTGAGGAAAAAAGCGGAGTAAAAACTATATTTTTAATTTTATTTAATATTTTTATTGATATATAGGTTGATATTTTCACTAATATTTTTTAAGTTAACTCATAAGTTTACTTGGAATAACATTCATTTAACTAAGAATGCAAAACTCTGATAGAAGAACATATTTTAATTATATGTAAATAGTTTCTCAATTTTTGATGTGTGACAAACTTAACAATATTTATTGTAAGAATTTGCATTCGTTTACATACCATAAAATTGCTAAATCACTCAAAATAGAATTATAAAATGTATGTTAACCATATGAACTGAAATTTTTGAACAAATAAAATTATTTTTACAATAAAATTAATTTGTTATCCACTGAACTTTCAAAGAAATGATATAAATCAACAATAATAAGTACTTCTGAATATTTTCATTAAACATAGTGAAAAGACCCAGTTATCAATACGAAGACATCGTCTTTTCATAATTGTAAAGATTAGTTGGTTGGTTTTTATTAACATCGCACTAGAAGCAACACGGTTATTGGCGATGGACCTCCAAATCTTGAACCTCGGTCAAGTGACGAGGATGTCACCTGATCTAGAACCATCCTCTTCTAACTTCCACACTACGCCATTGGGAGGACTTTGAGCCTCGATAGATTTAACGTGCAACAGCTCTGGATTTATAGCGTGCGTTTGGCGGCAGCAAGGCTCGAACTCACATCTCGACGAAAGACACCAGCCAAGAGTCCGCGACCATGATCACTAAGCTACCGTGGCCACTTTAATTGAAAAGAAATTTAGTCACAACGTTATTTTTAAGGTAACTAAGTCAATGCAATATTTATGAAATTTTACACTTTTTTTAACTGTACTATTATAAAACGGAAAGTGATTCTCTGATCTCATATATTATTTACAAGAGTTATTTCTTATTTACATTTATTCTCTAAATATATATTATTTACAAGAATTTATAAATAAGATAACTGAAACAGGAATTTGATATTGAAAACAAACGTACCATGTCATATAAGAAAACATATATTTATGTGTTTTTCCCAAAATGTGATTTCTTATCTTTCTAGTGCACTTTTCTCCAAAATCTACTTTATCCATAGTGCTCTTCTTATTTTGCTTATTATGTAATGAGTTATTTCTTATACAGTGAACATAATTTTTTCCCCTGATAAACGCTTAAAGATTTCCAGTGTTATACAATGATTGAATAAAAGTTATCGGAAATAAGAATAATAAAATTTAAATAATTGAAATTATAATTGTATGTTCAGATTAAAGAATGTTATATATATATATATATATATAAATCTTTTGAAATTTTTAATATATAAATTCAATCTTTTTTATGAAATATATACTAAAGGTAAGTACACAACTTATAAACATGTCTATGAATGCAGCTATTCATTATTAATTATTCTTACTTAACTATTTATATACATAAATGTAATTTTCGTTATATAATCGTATACATAAATATACATATATTTGAATGTAATGATGTGTGTGACTTCCAATACATTTAATTTAAAAAGGCGAGGATTATTCAAATTTGGCATAAAATAAACTTATCTTTTCTTGTCGAAAGCTTCTTATTTACCTTGCAAGAAATCTGGAAAAAGTGGAAATTATAAAGCCAATAAACAGCATTAAATAGCACATTACCAACCAAAACTATCACTATATTGCATTTGTATCTGTTAGAGTCTGTGTCTCCTTTTTGATGTTTTATCAGGTCTGTGAAAGATCTAATCCTCATATTTCTAACAGATGGAATTCGGAGAGGCAGGGACAGATGTCGGATAAGCGTCTGAGACTGTCTCAATGATAAGAACCACTTCATCAAACTTGATGTAGAGATCATTGGGGAATAAGGCAGTAAATTTATTTCGCTTTGCTTCTATTTCAGCACAAGAGAAACTTTATGTACTGTTACACTTCTCTAGAGTAAGAAAATATATTAAGTTGAAGAAAATTAGTCATATAAACAGTATTAAGAGGAATCACGGAACTAATTTCGAAGTTCACTTTGGGATTTTTATGGATATTGATTGTGCTTTTATTAATTTATATTTCATGTTTATACTTAAATATTCTTTTTTCTTACCCAAGGTGAGTTATCTCACCTACAAGGGCTTAGAGGTACATAGATTGTACACCAAAATGAAAAAAACTACCAATTCTTCAACAAACACTTATTTAAACTGACAAATTTACAAAAATTGTATTTATAAATAATCAACAAATGCAGATCGCAACTAGTAATATAGGATAGCTAAAGTAGCTTATCAATAATTCAACAAAACTTCAGACAAAAACAAATAACACAAACCATGAGAAATTCATGTGGGCAAAAGGCTAAGAACCCATTCAATCCCCATGATAGATTTGGCAATATTTGTGTTCATAAAATATCTCTAGATCTGGCACCAGAACTGGGTGCCCCGAGACAAATCTATAAGTGTCTAGAGTAAATATTAAGAACATGTATATGTGAATGAACGCGCAAGTTAGTTGAATGTATGTAACTCAAGTTATATTGATTACGGATTTCGATTTCTATGCACTACTATTGTGTGAATTTTGAATTGGTGCTATCATGGAATTAAGCGTGGGCTTAATTGTTTCTAGTTAAAATTATATTATATTTACTAGAGAATCAAAGAAAGAGAAAATATTGATTCACTTTGAAAGAACCTGTTTGCTAATTGCTCGAATATTTCCTACATTTGAAATCAGTTCAATTACTTAAGAATATATTAAATTCCGATTATATACTGCTTCCTTTTAGAAATATTTCTTCAATAGCACATATCAGAATCCATTCAGATCCATTGATTTATTAAATAAGAATGGCAAAACAACTCTAATATTGGAATAAAAGTATAAGCATTTGAAAAACTGATAAAAATTTAATATTATCTTAATCAAAATTCTCAATTCAAGAAATATTTCTTAAGAAAACAAAATTATTAATACCCATTATTACATTCCATAAACACGGATGATCAAACTATTTAAATTTAGATTAAAAAAAAATAGCAACATTTGGAATGCAGTGGAATTTAATTTGCAACAAAACATCCAATATGTAAGGAAAAGAAAAAAAAATATTATAATTCCGCCTACGAACAGAAATGTTTAATTATAATCATTCAAAATTTCTGAAAATAAAACCAAGTACTACTTTCTTTAATTTAATTACACTTATTTTAATCCACTCAAAATAATAATGGTATTCTAAGCCAAAACTAGAAAAGAAGAAAGAAATTTCTGGCATTTACTTCCAACTCACCTCATCCATACATCTGAAAGGTTTTATCCCAGACAAATACATCTTCGTCATCATATGAATTCCAGTATTTTTCCTCGCATATAAAAGAAAACCTTATTCTTTACTCGAATCCATCTCACACTTTATGTTTTTTTCCCATCCTGTTCCAATTGAATGACAGTTTTGCTCCTAAACACCGGCCACAAAATAATAAATAAAGCCCAGTGAGAGAGAGAGAGAAAGAGAAAGAGAAATCTCATGTTTTTTCCTGGGTATGTTCTCCGCGAAAGATGACAGCCCTCTGCAGGGCGGTAAATTACGTGCAGATCTCGTTTTCCGGTGCTCTTTTCCTTAGTAATTATGGTACAAGAGGAACGTAACGAACTGACGGATGCATCAAAAGAATAAATAAATAATAAAAAAAAAGATAAAAATTGTTGCAGGACCACGTTTTCTCCTCCTTCTTCATCTTCTCTTTTCTGGTGAATTTTATTCATCTTCCGAAAAAGAGTTAAAAAAGGAAATGAAAGCAGTTGTCGTCCGATGCTTTTGTGCTTCCCATGAATACCGTTATTCAAGATCCGACATTTTTCCAAAGAGAAAACGCGAAAGAGATTTTGAAGTTATTTGAGCACTCATAGAAAAGAGTATTCCTTTTCTTGGAGGGAAATTAAATAAGTGCATTTGGGGAATGGGTGCTTAAAACCCATTGTGCGTTTCGATTGCTAAATTGCAAATTGTTGGATTTCGATTGGGATGGGTTTTCCGCTTCCTTTTAAAAAGACATTGCAATGAATTTTTTTATTCTCTTCTCCAGCTTCAGATATACAGGGCGTAAAGAATCAGTTTAGTTTGAATAAATTGTTCTAATAGTTAGTTTTTGTCTAGGTATTAGTTTCCTTTAGAAAATTCAATTTGCGTTGCAAAAAATTTTCCATCCATTCAATTTAAAACCATAATCTTTAGTTGTTTTTCCATTCGTCGGCTAAATTAGCTATTTCCTCAATTTATATGACCTGGAATCTTCAAGATTCATTTTAATAAACTGTTTTTTTTTTCCTCAAAAAACTGCAATTTTAAATACTAATATTTAAATATAATGCCTATCATGATAAAAAAGAATAAAGAAAGTAAAAAAATATATAAATAAAAATATGGGACATAAATATTTATATAATGGATATAAATACTCAGGAGTAATCATAATTTCATCTTAAGTTAGCGAAGATGTATTTGACAAGGAAAAATAAGTTTATTTTGAGTCTAGTTAAAATACTACCTTTTTTTAATATTAATAGCAATGAAAGTCATATTTTAGCATTGAAATATGTGTAAGTTTACATACAAACTCAAGGAAATAAAAATCTTATTTATAAACATAAGTAATTACATTTAAACAATTAATAATGAATAAATGTGTATATTTACAATTGCAGATAACTTTATATATTTACCATACTAGATCTTATATAAAATATATTGCATACATAATTTTAAAAATTTTCATAGTACTTATGAACTTAATACTTTACATATGAAACGCAATTATAATCTCAAAATTCAAATTCAGTACTTTTTAAGACTTTAAATGTTATGGTTGAAATTACTCTTTATTCTTACACCAGCAATGTGAATGTTTATTTTATAAAAATTTGTCGTACTACAAAAACATTTTGTGAAATGAAGAATATCAGCACTATAGATAAAATAATAAAATAGACTTTGAGAAAGAAAACCAGAATCCAAAAGAAAAAAAAGTGCATTTTGAGCACACAAATCAAGATATTTTTTTATGGCTAGGCACATTTGAGTATAGATTTAAAATTTATTTTTCTAGCGTTTTATTCACCAAATGCTGTGAAATAATATATCTATCGAATCAGCGAAGCACTCTCTGGATTTTAATAGCAAAATCGAAAGATGCAAAATTTGAAGCCTCTTAATGTGTGTGTGACTCAGTTTCCTTGATTTGCTCAGTTTAGATCAAACATTTCCCGAACAGAACGTTTAGTTGATTTTTAGCATAGTATTTATATTATGTATGGCAAGATGAAATGATTGTTGCCTTATTTATGCAGGAGTGTAACGTTGGACTGCTCGCGATTTTCTATTCACTAACCTCGGGTATTTTATGATCGTTTGAATTGCACAAAATTACACTTTCTTCCCAACTAAAATAAAACGTGACAAGATAAATTAGATGAAAATAAAAGTGAAATGAAGTGGTTTAGAAATAATTATATATATATATATATATATATATATATATATATATATTTCATATTTGGATTGAAGAAGGCTGGTATTAGAGTTGCTAGGGAGATACTTGGAAAACTACTGGTTGAACAAGGTTATCATATTATAAAAGACCTAAGTAATTGCAAAATTAAAAAAAAACTAAATATCAAGATGCATTTTGATAATGAAAATATAACGGAATATTGCACATTTCGATTCTTAAACAAATCCTTCAATAGGATAAATTTTTAAAGTGTTTATAAAAACTGCATGCATTTATTCCCAATTAAGTGCTTCTAGGTATAACAAAAAATTAGGAAGATTAATATTTAGTTACAATTATGGAATGGACTGGGAAATGTTGGATCAATGTGTGTGTGATCGGTATGTTGACTATGTGGATGAATATCATGGTCATGCAGTCACTGGAGATTTGAATTTATTTAATGATGAAAAATTAAGAAATATAATGCGGAAAGGAACAGACTACAGATTACCAATAACAGAGATGTAATTATGTAGCTAAAAAAGAAACACGTAAGGATCTAGATAACTTTGTTATCAAAATAGTTATCTAATATAGTATGCCCTATGAGGCCCTTAGGCAATTTAAGGATAGAGTCTGTAATGATCTAAAAATGTTAATTATAGATTTAAAAAGGGAATGAAATTCAAAGAAATTAGAACTTCTATAGAAAAATTTACAATTTTTTTTCAATTGGATAAAGTTCCTGGAAACTTTTCATTTATTTGTAAGCAATTTTATTTCATAAGGATGGATGAATATTTCCAGGATAATGAAGTTTTTGTTCTCTCAAAATGTAAAGACAGAGGAATTATTAATAGGTTAGATGCATTTCACAAAAAAATTGGTTTACAGTTGAATAATAAAAAATTCCCTCATGTTTTCTTAACTCCTAAATTCCATAAGAACCCAATTAAATTTAGAACTATTACCAATGGATATAATGCATACATAACTAAATCCGGACAAATTTTGCAGAATGTTTTAATTAATATTTTAGGAAAGCTTGAGCAAACTGCTATTATTCAAAATAGTATAGAATTAATTTATTCCATTGGTAATACACAGGTACAAGTAATCTACAGTTATGATTTTCAGGATCTTTTTAATTCCATTGATATAGAAGATATGATTAGAGATATGATGATACTCTATAATCAATATGGCATAAAAATACTAAAAAAAGAGCAAATTTAAAAACCTTTTACAATTAGTCATGTAGGAAAATTATATACTTTTCAATAAGCAAATATAGAAACAGATAAAAGCCTATCTCAGGGTGGACCAGCTTGCAACATTTTAGCTAATCTTTATTTACATTTTTATGAATCAAACCACCTTAACAACTCTCATTATGTTTTATATAGATATAGTTATAGACGACCTAATAATTTTTAGCAAATGTAAAGATTTTAAGCCGAACATTGATTTTTATCCTAACTTTTTGATTTTATTGCAGACAAATTCAGATACGGGTGGGGCTGAATATTTGGATACAGAGCTACAGCTAAAGGATCCCATCATTTATAGTAATTTATTTGATAAAAGAGATGTATTAGAGTTTAAGATAATTAAAATGCCTTACTGGGAAAGCAATATTCATTTATCCATGTGCAGAAGCATTGTATCAAACTTTTTGCATCGTAATAACCTGTTAGTTACAAATGATAAAGATATATTCAATAAAATTAAGAAATTTATGAGAGAATGTAAAGAATGCGATTATCCATTAGATTTTTTTAAAGAGATATATTCCAAATAATTTATATGATGTTTTATTTTGATGTGTTTTAAGATTTCCCCTGAGGAATTCTTAGGGGACTCTGGAAGATATTGAAATAACTTTATGTAAATTGTATCTGGCACCTAAAAAAATTTTTTTTATATTATAATGGATTCTCAATAGAATCTTTTTTTCATAAATTGATTTATATGTATTTTTAATATTTACATCTTGGAGTAAGAGCTAACTCTAATATCTTCTGGATTGGTAACGTATTGAAAAAGGTAATCTTATACGTAAGGGCTATTACCTTTCAAGACATTCATGAGTTCTTAAACTTTCGTTTCAAACAAATCCACCACACAACATTAAAATCACAAAGATAGCTAGTTAGTGGTCTAATTGCGAAGATATTTTGAAACTTTTTTGTATTATTATACATTTACAGACACATATTTCACTTAATTGAATTTCAAATATTATAACAAATAAAATTCTAATTTAAGTATCATTTAAGATGATTTCTGGTCAGAATTGGTTTAGTGGTGGATTTTTATTAAATATTCTATATTGAAACTTTTATACTCAAATTAGTTAAGTACTATTGACTTCCAAATTTTATCTGGCAACAGTGCATGGTGGTGGACATCATCATTTAAAAAAGTTTCTTAGCCTATTGCACTGAGGTTCATGATCACTTGTAAAAGATATTATTTTTTGATTTTTTGCCTTTACAATTGTGAAAATCGATTTGATTTTTCTTGAAAGACATGGATTCGAGTACGTAGTTTTTATAGTTTTAAATTTTTAACTGGAAATATTTAATTATAATGTTTTATTTTTTTGAAAAAAATCATAAATTTTTAATTGAATAATTTTTTATTTGGATAATTTTAATTGGATATTTTTAATGGATATTTTTAATTGGATATTTTTAAACGGATGTTTTAAAGGGATATTTTTATATGGATAATTTTTA
>BMAW01069221.1:0-13528 GCA_019974015.1 Nephila pilipes | reverse complement strand
TTTTAAACGGATGTTTTAAAGGGATATTTTTATATGGATAATTTTTATTTGGATAATTATTAATTGGATAATTTAATAGAAGGTTTTTGATTAAAAAATTTTAATTGGAAGGTTTTTAGGTGAAGAATATATTTTATTAGTTTGGAAAACAATTGTTTTTGAAAATAATTAGTAATTGAAATATCTTGCCATTCAATTTTTCTTCTTTGTTTATTGTTTCTTTTCTTTATATTACAAATTGAATTTTGGAGTAATTTATTTTTACCCACCAAGATGCATTGGGGAAGGTTTGGTACCATAGATGTAGTTTAACCCCGCAATTCAATCTTCAGTCTGAATATGCATGTTTTGTTTTGTAGGGTATTCAAATTATTCTTTTAGTTTCAATTTTTATTCATCTTTAATTTCAAATTTGATTCAATTTCATCTTTTTTACTTAGTTCTATAAATGTGTATTATTTGTAGATTTTGGATTTTAACTGTTCTCTTACTTTTATGTTTTTTAATGATAAATTCATTGCTTTATCTTTTACACACACACACTTTATTATTTTTATTGATTATTTGTTTCGTATAAATACTGAGATAAAAATACAGAGCCAAGAAGTTAAAAAAAATTGAGATATTTCTGCTTATTTTTGCTTATCACAAAATTACTTACGCAATTCTAACTTCCAAATCGAAAACCTTGTTTCCTTTAACATTATATAACTAGTTTTTGAGGAATATTTTAAAAGCGAAAGATAAAATTCATAAGAATAAATTAGATAGTTATAAATTCTTTAATGATGTGCAAAGAAGTAATTGAAGCGAAACTGAGAGTTTAACTATCCGATGAAATATAAACAGCTTCAACATTTATAAGGAAACAAATGATATATCAGATTTATCAATTTCAAATCTGAGACAATAAACTTAATTAGAAATTAAACATTTAAATTAAAAAGCAAAGATAGATAAAATAAAATATGTATTATAATGATAAATGCATGCAATGAATTAAAAACAATTTCATAAATTCCTTAACATATAGTTGAATTAAAATATCTAATTAAACGTAAGATCAAATTTATTCAGCAATGGAATTTTTAATACCATACGAAAATTTGAAAGAAATGGAAAGAATGATTTAATATATAAAGAAGATACGAAATAACTGAAAATCATCAAGATATCAATCATTCTTAGTTTTCAATATGTTTACATTCAAAACATATTGACTAGAATTGTGAATTAACGTGAAAGTCTTTGAAGAGCATGAAACATAAATTTTCCTCACAATTATCTAGCAAAGGTGTCTAAATTGACATGGTTTTCTTTAATTTCTTGCATTTTATTGTATTCAAAATTAAACGAATGTATCAACCTATTGATAAGAAATATTTGACAATACTCTTTTAATCCTATAAATTTAAATTTCATACAGTTTGTTGTTACATAATTAGCTCATCTTGTTGATAAGTTAAAAAAATAAAATACTAGTAAAAAGGAAAATATTATCCGCGAGAAGTTTTAACTTTTAGTCACTGGTTTCCTTTTCAAATTCACGTTCTAAAATCATCATTATAATAATTAATGACTTTAATATACTAAAACACAAAATAAATGTACGACTTCGTTGGTAATTACTTATCATTTTTATGAAAAAAATCCACACGGGCATCAGAAAACTAATTTGGCGCAGACTAAACTTTTTTAAATTCTGGCACAAATCCCAAACAGGACTCATCTGCTTCAAAAATAATATTTTGAACAACTGATTATTTTTATTTAAATGAAATTACGTGAGTAATTTATCAATAAATTATTACTCATCTCATTAAAATATAGTGTATATTATGTATCATTCATATAAACAATTGTTTGGGTATATTATAGAAAGTTAAAATGAATAAAAAATTTATCGTAATTGTATATTACTCATCCAGAATAAACATTTCTTTTGATTAATTTTTTTAACATTTTAGTAATAAACTAGCGGTGTCTTCCAACTATTTTTAAATTACAAGATGCGGCTAATGAACCAAAATCAAAATTATTAAAAGTAAAGACATCACAACTGTGATTTATCTTACTGTGTTTTCATTACCGTATATTTTATTATTGTTAACGCATTTTTTTTTACTTTAATATTTATTTTGTTTCATTTAGAGTTTTTAGGTCTATTATTCTATACGTCTCTGGCTTTATTTTCTTATTTTTCCGTATAGTAATTCTGTAAGATACTGCAATTAAATTTTAATAAGTGATTTCGTAAAAGTTCCATCACTGATGATTCATGAATTTATTATATAAAACCAACAAACTTTAAAACAATTAATGTGTTGTTATTTTATGCTTATGGTGAGAGAATGAGTAAGGATTGAGATTTGAGGCGCAAGAATCAAGTATGGTTATGCTGCGCCAAAGTCTGAGTTACTGTAATCAAAACGTGACAAAGATAAAGGAAAAACGAAAATTGGTAGACGAAAAGACAAATCTAAAATAAAGTATAATCACTCGGATATTTCAGGAGAACGTCACCCGTATTTCCCAAACATAGTAAATCCTATAAGAAAGGAAAATATCTCTTGGATAATTCAGGGTCCTGATACACATTAGAAAGCAAGTCATGAGGGAATGCTGATGGTGAAAACGACTTCCAACATACCACACACACACACACAAAAAAAAAAAATGAGCTTACTTTTTCAAAAAATAATGTTCAAAATGTCCGATCCTTTCTAGGAGTTACAAAGCTTAATTCTTTTGCACATATTTTGAGAAACATTTTCAAAGATGTTGGGGTTGCCTTCTTGTGTCCTTTAAGTAGTTAGAATTTTTATATCGTCTGTTACATTGGGATCACTTACATAAACTTTGCTCTTTCAATCCCCCACTCTCAGAATAGTAGTTAGGAAATACTAAACCAGAAGAACGAAGTTTTTGAATCAAAGATGGTGCAAAGATGTTGGGCTATTCGTGGTTTTCTCTTCATTAATCTTGGGGACTTTTAATTAAGATTGATTGCTTTATCTAAGCAATATTTGCCCAACCATAAATGAAACGTGAATACGCAAATCACAAGCAGGTAGAAATGAAATGAAGCAAGGGAGATAGGAAATATATAAACTCAGCTTGAGAATCATGATAGAGGTCGAGTGGTTCTAGCGTTTGACAATTGTTCCAGAGTCGAAGTAGGAGCAGAGAATTATTACAAGTTATCGGCTGTTTCGTGAAAGTTAGAAGTCAAGACAGCCTCAGTTTGACATGAGTGGTAAGAGTCTGTTAGTTTGTTATTGATAGGTCAAGTTAATATATTTAGGGCGTCATCCAATGGAGAGTCTGTTATATTTGTCGTTATACTAGTAATTTGTCAATAAACGTAGTGTTGAAACCTGTGTGATGTCTTATTGTACACTTTATTGACTTTTAGCGTTATTACTTTGAGTTTAGCTATGGCACAAGAGACGAACAGGAATAGTCTGATGTCACACGAGTAACGAAACCATTATTATTATTTTTTCGGGGGGTTGGCAATTCACTCAAACATTTTTGAAACGTTTTTAGCAGACAATCATCTCTTTTCCCTCATCAGCGTATTCCCTTCACTTTTTTGTCAGGTTTTTCAATAAACAAAATGTAAAGAAATAATGTCCAAACATTAAATTATTTGAAAATTACCATTATACTCGAAGGATGCAAGAAGCCTCTTGAAACGCGTTTCTCAAAGTATGAGCAAATGAATTCAGCCTTACCTCCAAGGTAGAGCTGGACATTCTGAACATTTTTGATAAATGTAAGCATATTTTTTCGTTATTCATCTTGCTAGTGGTCTGTTTCACTATTAGCATAAAATAATTGTTTTAAAGTTTTTTTTTTCTTTTTGATAAATTCATGAACTGTCAGTACGGAAATTTTTAGAATGCCCTGTATATAATGATGATAAAGAACTAAGTAAAACAACTTTTTTCTTATTACTTTAAGGAATAAATAATAAAAATAATTTAATTTAATTTCAATAACTGTCTCAGTATTAATTTTCAGTCCGTACAAAAAAATGCATAACAGAAGTATTTTAATACAACTAATGCGAGAACAAATAATTCAAGTTCGTATACATGTATTATTAAAAATAACCGGATGAAACTTTATTATACTTGTAGTATAATTTTGACTATTACGAGACTAGAATTATACTTCTTATGCTTAAGGCCACCCAAAGTGAAAAAAAATAAATAGTAATGACATTCAGTGGTAGCAATACGATATGTCACGCATATTACATGTTGATAGGGAGGTATTTTAATTTATGTTGATGATTATTAGTACTAGTTTACTAAAATACGAAATTTTATGTTTGCACATTAGAAGTAATCGAAATCTCTGGTTAAAGAGTATTCGTAACGATGCTTAATTGGTTGCTTCGTTTATTTGAAAAAGGGGGGGGGGAATGAAACACCAGAAATCAAATTTACGAAAATGGTTTGTGACTTAAAATAACTATTAATAACTTTCGCTCATTAGCAACAAAAATCATAAAACTCAGACTGCTTTTTAAGACATTAAATGTTTTTGTTAGGGAATATAGTATTTTAATTTTCCTTGTTTCTTCATTTTGAACACATTCATTTGATCTAAAAACGATTTTTATTCCAACACTTTTTATTACCTTGCACTATATATAATTTTGTGGTATCAGTTATAGGTTCTGTTACTTTCATCAATTGTTGAGAGAACCTTTCCCGATAAGTTAGAATTTTGAAACTTATTGCACACACATATGTTCAATTTGGATGATACTGCAATATTCAATAATCAAACAAATGAAAAATTAAAACAAACTTAAAATAGTTTCTTACTCAAACTGTTTTCCAAAATAAGGACCAGAAAAAGTAGTGAATAATATAAAAACACATCTTTAAGGCAAAAGCATAGAAAAGATGGTATTTGTAAAAATAATTTTTTCTTCGGCGAGTCAGGAATTTTCAGTTCGATTGGAAAATTTTTACTTTTTTATTTTTATAACGATGGCAATCCCCCATTTTCAGTACATTTTCAATTTTTTTTCTAGCAAAAGAAAACAATAAAAACATTTTTTTTGGCCCATAGAAGTGTTGGCGTAAATATTTTTATACTAAATAAATTTATTTGTATTGTGATCCTCGATTCATTTTGCATGAAAATTTCAAACTTTAAAAGTATACTTTTTTCTGTTTGTTTCTGTTAAAGATTTTGGTTATGATGATAATTTATTTAAAAAAATTTATAGCTAAATGGGTATTTGTAATAATTTAAAAATAATACTGCCAAGTCATTTTTTTCCCATCTGTACTAATTGATTCAAATTCCACGTGTTAAACTGTTTCTTTTATGTTTAATGAATATATATATATATATATATATATATATATGGGTGTGCATGTATATTGTCATATTATTTTAATTTTTAAGATGAAAGTAAAATTTAAACATATACAAGAAATACAGCAAAAGATTTGAAAAACTCAAATAATTATGATTTTTTTTCAAATAATACAAATTTTTGAAAGGAAAATGTATTAAAAGTAATTAGTATTGAATTTCACGAAAGTCTCACAGAAAATAAGATATATTAGCATTTTTATATGTATGCCTCCTTAACGTTACTCAGGAAATACAGAAAAGGAAGGAACCTTTCAGTTTTTAGCAAAGATCAAATGATAATGATGATTTCAGAGCTAAGCACTCCTCCTCACAACGCCACTTGAGACGCTTTAGATCAAATAGGTAACATCATGCTACAACCGCAATTTCTTAGCTACCCTATTGATTGTGTTGACACTGATTTCTTATGTCGCACTTAGAAGTAATATGAAAGCTATATAGGTAATTATCCTCGTAGATTTGAAACTCGCTCTAGCGACGAGAACGACTCCTAACCTAGCACCTCCACTCCAAAATTTTAAACTATACTAATGGGAGGGTTTGGGGCCTCAACAGATTTAATTGTATCAGCCTCACAGAGGTACTAGTCTTAAGTGGCATCAGGGCTTGAACCCCCGACTGGACGGACGCAACCCCAGCAGCGAGCTCCTGAGCATGACCACTCAACTTTCGGAACTTCCAGGATCGTAGGAATGATTTCAGGATCATATCTGTGAGAATTAGGACACGACTTGAAAACCGCGGGGAACGAAACTTTCAAGCCTTCTTAATAAAATGGTAACAATGCAAATTTTCATAAGCAACAGATGAAAAAATCCCCAAGGACTGAAATGGCACCGAAAAGGTTCTTCTTTTATTACAAACAGAAGGAATCGATGAAATAGTCTAGTAGTTACAAATAAACTCCCAAAGAACCTCGAGGAGAAAAAGAAAACATTGCCACTGTTTTTCTGTCAATTCCATTTCAGTCCGGTAGAGGCAATTTTAGAAATGGGACAACTACGGAGAAACTACAGTTTTTTATTGAATTAACCTTTAGAAATGATTGTACAGTAAATTCACTCTCGATAGGTAAGCTAAAATACGTTAAGACCACCTGAGCTTTTATCTAAAAGTGTTTGTTACGAAAGAGACTCGAATTTTTTGAAAAGTATCTTTAAGAGTTTGCATTCGTAAAAGTAAGGAAATCCATTAGGACTTGAGAAACTCGTTTTATACCCAAATCCTATTAAAGTAGATACATTCTTTTGTGTTTTTTAAATAACTATTTTAATGTAGAATGCATTTATGTATACGATTTAGTTTGAAGAATATGTCCTTTTTCCACGATAGTTTCGATCATAAACATTTATGAACTCTTATTGTAGCTGTGCAAGATTACTCTTATATGTATTGCCTCAGTGAGTGACAGTCGCATTCAATGGCACAAGAACCAGATGTGGCTATGTTGCGTTTGGTAAGTGAGATGTAAATGTATTATACATTTAAGAATAATAGGAAACTAGATAAAAAATTAGTTGATAAGAAGACAGGTCGAAAATGGAGAAAGATCGCTGATCACTTTTTCTTTTTTTAAAAAAAACAAAATAATCTTAATGGAAGTAGTGGTTATGTAAAAGCTTTGTGTCCCGAAAAGAAATAAGTCAAAATGCGCCGATTTGGCGTTGAAATGCATATAGTGTTATAAGGCGAGAGTACCATTTTTCTTATTTGTTATTTACATATTTTATTATTTAATCATTGATTTTCTTCATTTATCCATTTATAAGTACTTATTTATGTAGTATTTTTATTTATCTATTTGTTCCTATTTATTTTTACTTATTTATTCGCTTATAAGTTATTTATTTATGTTTGTTATTTAATTGTATTTATGGTTCATTTATCAATTTTTTTTTGTTTCATTTATTTATTTAATTTTTTTAATTATTTATGTAGTATTATATTACTTAGTGATTTGTTTATTTATTGTTTTATTTATTTATGATTTTATTTATTTATTTATTGTTTCATTTACCTACCTATTTATTTATTTATTATTTTAATTATTAAATCATTAATTAATTAATTAACTTTTTTTAATTATTTAACTAACATTTCATATTAAAATAATACTAAGGTTTTAGGTGATAAATCTCATAATTTTGATCCGTAAAGTAACGAGATCGAATACTGAAGATGGCATCTGACTCGTCCATCCCTACTCTAACTTCCACACAACAGTATGTGAGGAAATTGAGGCTAGATTCCATTTAATGTGCAAACTCCCTATTATTCTGTATGAAGAATCTTTAGCTGAATCAAGACTCGAACAATAAAGTTTCATTCAGGTTTAGAATTTTACTTACGTCCAAGAATAAGGGACGTTTGATATTTTTTCGATTGTATAATTTTTAGAGGAAAAGGAGTTCAAATTAACCAATAATAATAAAAAAATGCATTATTCTCAGTGAGGGATACTGAAAACAATTTTCTTACTCTTCAAGAAAGCAAAATAAATGTTTGCAATTCAATAAAGGCACAATTTTGCAATATTTGCCTGAATTGTTTCCGGTTAAATATTTTGAAATTATTTTTAATTGCACAACATTTTCTGAACAATTTTTATGATTTATTCAATGTACAATACATGTGTGCTTTTTATTTGAGACATATTCGTTCTTTACGACACATACATGCCTTACTTACAAGCATTTTATTACAAATATTTACAATATTTATGACATCAATACGTATGGCCGATGTCTTTTATTTATTATCAAAGCAATTTCTTTCAAATCTATTTTCATATGACAAGACAGAATTACATAATTCTTATATATAGGAACTAGTAAGTCTTATAACAATATTATTAGTTTAACATTTTTATTTCAGATATTTTTATTAATAATGGTTTTAATATTTCTTGAATGGTGTTTTTATTACAGACATTTAAATTTATTTATGACATTTATATTACTTGTACTATCTTAAGTGCAAACATCTACAATATTTATAGCCCATATTGCATTACTTCAATGTTATTATAATTATTTTTACTGAAGAAAAACGTAACACTAAAATTCTGATAACGCAAGTGAAATGTAAATAAAAATGATCTTGTTTCTTTCAAAAGTTAAAAGACTAAGCTCCAAAACATAATTAGTTTGTTCCGAAAATCAAATACCTGATTCATGTCAAAAAAGTCATGTCAAACAGTAGCGTGCATGGGAAATGTTGTTTCAAGTTCACGAATGTAATATAAATGATAAATTCCGTGACGAGACATTTTTATGCGTTGGAAAAGTGCCAAGGCGCTTTCTCAAAGGCAATGACAGTTTCTTCATTATTCGTTGCAAGTAAGGAACCCAAAGCTTCGAAGAATAAAAAGAGCATTCCAAAACAATTTGCAACAAACTGCTAAAAATATGCGCATTCAAATGCCATACATTTTTGTTAGCATAAAAGAACATACTTTTTTAAAGAAAAGGGCTTTTATTATTCAAAAGCATCCAGTTGTTTCAATTGTATTTCATTTCAATTGAATGCATTCAGCTCTTTCCGATTGTTTCTAAATCAAATTTGAAGAAAATTATTTAGTGATTTTGATCACATTTAATTGCATTTGCAATTAAGTAAAAAAAAACAACCCTGTAGCATTCTTAATTTTTTTTATTTTATAACTTTGGAAACAAAGCATTTAAACAATAATCATTTGTTTCAAAAATGGCTTAGAATGACTACTGGAATAGGAAATGAAAAATTCATTATCTTACTAATTATTATTGGGATGTTAAAAAACAGTTGTCAACTTTCTATCACATAAGATTCCGTTATTATTTTTCATTATCAGTAAAATTATATAATGTCATATAAAGGTAACAGATTCTCGTCTCAAAATTCTATTTAGGTTCCTTTTATTTCAGTTATGCGAAACAGTTTGACAATGTTTGAATGAAAATGTAATACTTTATTACAATTATCATTCATTGATAATATTAACGCTTATTATTTAAGTTCCCTCCCCTCCTATTTTTGAGTTTTATTGGAGTTTTATTTGAAATTAACTGTAATTGAAAACAACGTATTTTCCGAAGTAAAAACTACAAAGCTATACGAGAATTGAATAGCATTCAAAAAAGGAAATAACAAAAGTTGCCTGATAGTGTAGTGTAAATATTATAATGTATTAGGTCTTCTGAAAAATAAGTCCGTTTTTGAAATAAAAGGAAATAATGAATTTTCAACACATTTTCTTAATATTTAAAGAATAATATAATACCGTACTTGCTTATGCAACTCTTTCCTGAGTGATTAGCTGAAAATTGATCTTCTGCATCCATAACAAAACACTGCATTTTTGGTGAGACATTAAAAGACTAATTCACCATGAGCTTTTCAAACCTGAAAGTGAAGCTGAATTCGGAAATGTACGAAGGTTATCCAGATAGTAAAAGAACTCATTTTTGTAAAATCGAAAAGGAATTATACCATTGAAAATGTTATAAATACATCAATGTATATCGAACACTATTTTATAACGTAGTCACTTTCCTTAACAATTCATTTTGTTATCCGAATGACAGACACCCTTGACATAAATCTACTCGTTGTCCATTTGGCTCATTGTTTCATAGCACTCTGGATCTCATCGGAATCGAAAACCGTTTTCTACCTATAAACGACTTCTGAGAGATAAAAAAATTAAAATTTGAAGGTTCAGGTTCAGAGCTATGAGGAAGTGGTGGATGAAGGCCATAATTAAATGAATCCCAAGGATTCTTTTTTGGTTACGTATGTGTGTAGAGATGCATTGTAACGCAATAAACTCATTATATTCATTCAGATCCACCTCCTTCTGTTCTATATCGGCCTTCGTAACTATTTAAGATTTCTCAGTATCTTTCGGAATTAATTGCTCTTCTGTAAGCAAAATTTACGTAAAGAGAATCTCTTTACAATTTCAAAAGACAGAGACCATGGTTTTTTTTCAGATCTAAACAACTATTCTGAATTTTACTGCAAGCCTTACACTCACGACATCTCTTGAACACATTAGTGGGGTTCGTAACACCATCTCCGTATATATATATATATATATATATATATATATATATATATATATACACTCCGTTAAAAATCTGGAACGGAATTATGCTCATGAACACGAAGTTGGTAGGATTTGGAATCCAGACACTCTTTTCAACACGGCACCGCAACATGAGTTTTCAATCGACTGAGAAACTCCTGCATCCATTTTACTCAAAAATTTTAGTCTTGAGTGCAGTGCAAACAGTTTTGTTGAAAAACACTATCTTTGAGTGTCGGAGCCTAAATATATCTCATATCGTTGACCAAGAGCTCAAGAAGAAGAAGGGGGAAATAACAGACTGGCGCTTGTCAAAAGGCATCATACTACTCCACGATAATGACTTTTGGAGAACTCGCAGGGAAATTTCAGATTTAGTCTAGTAAATTCTGTCACAACAACTATACTCCATACACTTAGAATCATCTGATAACGATATGTTTTTCTCCGTACGCTGTTTTTTAAAGTAAACAAGTTCTAAATGAAAGCAGCAGTATACCAAGCACTGCTTGATTTTTCATATCCAAAAGCGAGTCCTTTTACAGAAAGTAGTCCCTAAATTATCAATAGCCTGGGAATAGAACATAAATACTGATAAATGTTACATTGTTTAGTTAAATGTTTCAAAATACGTTTCTTTTTTAATTTCAAAAACGAAGAAAGCTTTCTGGTAGAGTTAAAAGTAGTCATTTTTATTCTAACAAATATTTCAGATTTATTTAAATTTTTTAAAGAAAAAAAAATGAGCAATTTAAATTTTTTAAGACTTCTACTTATTCCCTTTTTGTACCAAGATATATCATATTCAATGTACAGCAAGAAAGCAAAAGATACAACTCAAGAATCAACATAAACGTAATTTATTGCTAATATTGATTAAAATTTAGTGTTTCATAAAGGATATGAATTCGCACAGGCAATTAAAAATAGTTCGTGTTCATTTTAATTTACATTTTCCCATTAAAAAACTCTCATGACTATTAGTGTAATGTCGTGGATACTGTTTAGCATTTTGAAAGTGATTCTTAATGAATATTTCTAATAGCTTTTCGTATTTTCTCCTCTTAAGTTTTTTAAAATTTTCGTTCTTAAGAATAAAACTATTTTCATAACATAATCATAATTATTAATAGAAATACAGAATTCTTAAACTTTCTATTTTTAATTTTGAAAAAAGCTAGCTTTGCATAACTGAAGATTATCTACACATTTATTAAAATCTCTTTAGAGTTTATGAACATATTCATTTTTTTACTTTACCTCTATTAAAATAAATGAAACTTCTAAATTCTTATTAAAAGCATACACCTATATATAAAATGAAAGATTAATTATTCAAAAATGTTTTCATTCTCAATTAGGACTAGCTGGTGTCATTTTACTTTATATCCTAATTTAAATGAATATTTTACAAGCTTCGTTAAATTTTAAATGTGTATTTAATTTTGAAAGAAATCTTTAGCAAGATTTTTTTCTTATAGTGCATGCATATAAATATTTACATACAAATGCCATAACTTTTGATATAAAATAAGGTCTGTAAACAATAATATTAAATGTATTATCAATATTTTTCTTAGCTATAACTAAAGAGGAAATTCGAAGCAGAAAAAGTACAAAACTTTAAAATAACATTAAATTTTTAAAATTTATTCTCAAAGAAAATTCGAATTAAAATAATATGATCGTATATTTTCCACCTTCGTGCGAAATGATCTCTCAAAGTGAAATTCTAAAAATATATTTACTTGCATTTCCTTTCTTCATTTTTATTTTTTTATTTTTTAGATTTTATTTCTTACAAAGTCATCGAAAACCAAATAAAATCTTTTCCTGGGAATATATGTTATTTATTATCTGGATACTTTTATTTAATTTTTAAGCCTACCTTTGGATTATCTTACTTCACTGTTCGTACTTATTACTCGAATGTATGGATATAAACAGAATCTGGAATTTATACATTCGTTTCATCTTTTCATCATTTGTAATAAGATCATTGCAGGAAAAATATTTTTATCTAACTATTTTAATGCGAAAAAAAAAAAGGTATGAGATAATAATCTTTACCTTTATTCCACTGATAGGTTCCTACTTTCTCTTATAATTTGATAAAATGATATTTCTTAAAGAAAACTTCTTCACTACGAACTTCAATACATTTGGTGGGATCATTATAAATAAGACCATGCTGAATTCTCTCATTTCTATTTCAGAAGAAAAGAGTACTCTAAAAACATATTTGATCAAATATATATCTTAGATATTATAATAGAAAAAAGAAACTCTGAATTATATCAGACAAAATGATTTTAGAATTTCGCTGAATTTTATCGTATAATGTCAACTGTAGTTTTGAAAATTTAAAGTGAACTCTAATAACATGATTCTGGGTAATTCTCATACCTACTTTAAGAAACAGGCTTGTTTGAAAGAAAAAGATAATTTAATATATGCCTTTAATTTCTGTTTCAGTTTTTCATGGGGAAAAATGCTTAACAAAAAATGATTTAATGTTTAAGCAAATGGGGAAAATTAAATTACATTGAAGGAAAATAAAACTTAGAAGTGTACATTTCAAACGTTATCCTAATAATATACTCAGATACAGTTGTTTACAATAATTTCCTTTCTAACTAAATAACTGAAACTCATTATGATTGTTAAATTGAAAATTTTTAAAAATAGGATACGTTCTTTATTGATATTAAAAAAAGTTTAAACATATTAAGTTTAAACATATATCAAAATTAAATAAATTTTTTTGTTAAATAAACATATTTAAATTCTGACTGTTTGAAATAGTCACCTATTGTCATGTAGTTAATCAGCTTTCTAAGAGCAGGAAAAGCCCACACAATTAAAATGTAAGTTCTTTCTGAGTAAATATATATTTCCTCGGATACTTTCCAGCAAATACAAAAAACCCTTTTAACAGGAAGTAATTAACACTCACACATAGGAATGCAAAAACTATTGCAATGTTAAAAAAAAGTTAAAAATGAGTAAATTAATGTAGCATCATGAACTATTTACTCTATATAGAGTGGCTCA
>BMAW01069216.1:10724-49774 GCA_019974015.1 Nephila pilipes | reverse complement strand
CTATATATTTATATTATACATATAGCAAATACTATATATTTATATTACACATATAGCAAATACTATATGTTTATATTATATGAGTACATATAGCAAATACTATATATTTAAATTATACATATAGTAAATACATATAATATATATTTATACATATAGCAAATACATATAATATATATTTATACATATAGCAAATACATATAATATATATTTATACATATAGCAAACAGCAATCGACACCTACTTCACCCTACAAATTTACATTAGATTTCTTTTGCGCTTTTCCTTCTTTAGATGTTTTCTTTATTTTGTCTGCCACCAACTTTGAAAGAATCATAAGAAACAATGTATATTTTTATATAAAAAGAGACAGGAATCAATTTTGTGGTCTTATGTATCACAAATGTTGTTTGATCATTCTACATACTAAATTATGCATATTTTGATTCGTCAATTGGTTTGCTTAGGTTTATTATAATTACATTTAATATATTCGTATATCACTATGCAATTTATTTCTGGCCTTTGAAGTGGAATAGATTAAATTCTACAATGCTAATGTGGAGTGAAATAAGTTGTTATCTCCCACTTTAAGCTTTGTAAAAGCATTGTCATTATTTATCCAGATATTCAATCTGGAAATTATTTGTTGAATGTCAGAAAAACTCGTGAATCTATAGCCGGTCAAAAGTGAACCTCTTCCCCAAATAAGTTTACAGATTTAATATTTGAGAATGTAAAATCAAAGGATTTACTTTCCGTATTCAACTAACAACCACAAACAGGTCTCCAAAGTTCTGTTGTTTTATATACCTGAAATTTTTAGAAAATGTACCAATATATAAAAAAAAATAATTTGACATTACTATAAGAAGAAATATGTAGAAAAATTCACATGGTGTTACGTGGCGTGTTAGAAAAAGAAATATTTTTTAGCTTATATTTGCATGATATAAACAGCAGCGAAACATATATTGTTGAAAAAAATTTATTCAGTGCTAGATTCATAGAAATGAGTTTTGTTCTTACCTTTCAATCGAAATAATGATTGATATGTTAAAAAGAGTTCTTTAATTTCCAGTTATTACTTTATAAATATTGTCGCCAATTTAGAAACTTAGGAACTAAAATTTCATGCCAATTAGCCATATCGCAGATGTTTATTACGACACATGTTATAACTGAACAAGAAAACCAAGTTATCTATAAGAGTCTTTATCGGATGAAACAAAACGAGACTTTTGTTTCTACTTTCATTTAATGGAAAATCACTCACTGGAAGAAAACAAAAGACAGAAGAATGTATTGAGAGAGCGAAACATTTCCAAGCTGTTTCGATCACAAAGTGCGACTAACAAAACCTCCATTCCTTCATTTGCAATTGTAATCAGACAGTAAAGTGGTTTAACTTGTATCTTTTTCCAAAGCAGAGCAACATGGTTGTTTTCTATTCTAAGTATTAATAGCTTTTAATCTTTTGGGAATTGATGTAATGGATTTGGTTACCTTTCTACTTCAGAGTCTTAATATGAACATTTGAAAATTATGCACCCAGTAACTAATACATTCAGCTTAAGTGAGTTATGAAAAATATACAAACCCCTATTTTTAGTTATGTATAAATCCAAAATAAATACTCAGTAAAGAAATAAATATTTAAATATTTTTCAGACATTTTACTATCATTTTATTATTTATTACATATTAGACAGAAAAATATACTTAGATAGAATTATATATTCTTCCTGTATGGTAGACTATAAGCGTAAGTAATTCTTCTGATTTTGCATTCATAGATATTTTATTAGTGTATTTATTCAAGAGAGGGGTACTTGAGTGTAAAAATGATTTTATTAATAGTACATTTGATCATTGCAGACCATTTCCAACTCAACAAACAATCTCGTTCGTTACTGCTATAACATATCTCTTGAGAGTACTATTGATTTACACTTTTAATATTTTATTTAAGGAATAATTTAAAAATATAACGTTACATTTGTAAATTTTTTTCCTAATGATTGGATCCTAATGATTTTCCTAATGATCATTTCAGGTGAAGAAATAGAAAAAAAATCATATTTTTCATTATATTATCTATATTAATCTAACTTTATCAGTAACTGATACATTTAGCATATGCTGATATATACATACATATACTGATACATACATACATATTGGTCAATGAGATTATTCGTAAAACGAACGCTATCTGTTCTTTAAGTAATTATTGTAAATTTTAAGTTGACATATTTCGTATAATATATAAGAATTATTTAATTGATAGTTTATTTCTTGTTTTTCTAATAATTTTGGTGTACTGATAATTATTTCATTATATGATATTGTATTCTCAAAATATTTCTGAGATGTTCATCATTTTTCTAATAATTAAAATAGCTATACGCCTTATTAAATCTCGTGAGAGAATTGAATAAAAAGTAATACTTTTCAAATATTTTTTTTTAATTATTTATCTTTCTTTTGTTACTATTAGTCAATGAGTTATTTCAAAAACGGATAATATCTGTAATTTAAACTTTTGTAAAATTTTATTTTAACATATTTCTCATAATAACTAAAAAGAGAATATTTTTCAAAAAATTATTTATTTATTCCAGGCTTTCTGATGCTTTTAGAGCACTAATAATTAATTTACCAAATGATCAACTTCAGAATTATCGGATAAGCAAAATTGAAAAGATTCAAGAAGTTTAAATTTAGCATTGGAATATAATAGTGATTCAATAAAAGAAAACTCATATATAATAAACATTTATAAGTTAAAAACAAATAAATATATAAATTTTTCATTCATTTACGTAAAAAATGTAAAATAAAAAATAGAAGATTTTAGCAGTTCGGGCCGATTGAAATGGCGCAATATTATAATTGTAACAAAGAAATATTTAATTTAAAAAATTAATGCAAATTAGCTAAATGTGTTACTCCCCACTAATAATAGTGATTGTTATTGTCTCCCGGAGAATTTTCAGAATCATAATTTATTTCGAGCGACAATTTGAAAACATTTAAGTCGTAATAATGTTAAGTACTTATTTTAACCCATTCAGGACCGTGATCACACAAGGAGACAATGTCCTGGGCTCAGAAAAGGTTCCCTAAGATAAAGAAAACGCAAGTTGACAAATTATAAATGCAAAATTTGCAACATACGGTTTTGACCTATTGTAGAACTGTGTTCCGAAATGTATCATAAGCTTCAAAAGTTTAAGTATTATTTAGTAATTTTGTTTCAGTTATTTCACATTTTTTTTATTCAATTCTCTAATACAGGTTGCTTTTCGACAGATTCATTCAGACTTAGCGTTTCTACGCATTTACAGCTGTTTCGGACTGATGTGATGTCACAGGGCAAATTCTTGAAAATTCTGTAACTTTTTTTCATAATAGAGATTTCGACATAATTCCAGCATTTTCCGAGACCTTCTTTTTGTCGCCAAAGTCACCAAGTTCCTATCCAAGTAGCCAAATTGGTCGCCACATTCATAGACAAATTTGGGATGTAGTAAAACATTGCTTAAGGTATCCGTACACCTTCGAAGAAAATTTTTTGAAATACATTGATATTTGTTATAAAAATACTTTTTTATGCTAAAATATAACCTAAAACTATGAAAAACACATTTAATAATTTGCTTTTAAATCAAAAAAAAATTTTGGAGTGAAAAACATAGTGAAAATAGTACATAAATTGATTATTAGAATAACGCTCATAACTCAAAAGTAAACAAAAATATCATTATTCTGTAACTTTTATCTTATTCATCATAACAGTTTTTGGGGCTGGTACTACTTTCATGATGAAAATCTTATTACAATAATTTTTATTGTGTTTCGAGTCAAATAACAATGAAAAATCATAAAAAAGTTACAACAATACATGATTTACACCTCTGTTACTAAAAATATATCAATTTTATAATCATGAAAGTGGTAGGGGTCCTTAAAAATTGTATAAGGAAGACACTTGCAAAATTTCAATTAATTTGGTTCATAACTTTTTCTGATATCTACGTTGCCATATGTAAATATGTCAAGAAAACTCATTTTGAGAAAAATCAAAAACAAACTTTCAATTGCAATTTTTAATAATAAACATAATAAAATATATTTAAAATGCCCCTGATTTATATATAACACCTTCTTTGCTTTCTAATACATTAATTTTTTTTTCCTAAGAGCTCTGAGTATTTTTCGACGCTGCTTTACATTTGGTGTTGAATGACGTGCAGCATCAAAAATTCGACAACTGTCAAGGTGTTTGTAAAATTTTAAGGTAAAATAACCAGGCGTTACATTTAATTTCCTTAAAATTTCAACACAGCCCTTGTACCCATCATTAAACTGTATAACAGCATCCAATGCACCAGATTTTAAAATTTTAAGGCACACGAAAACCTCTTTCGGTACCCTCTGCCAAATTATGCCATTAAAACATTCATTGGCATCCTGTGTCTTACCATGAAGGCACTTCGACAAAAGTTCTTTAGAACACAGTTCTAAATATGTAGGTTTAATTAAATTTAATACATCATTGGATAAGCCATTATATTTTTCTTTGGGCTTTTTGCCGCATGACAGTGCTCGCTGATAATAACACCAGCTATCTTTCCCGATAGGGCACTGTCCATGCATGGGTTTCTTGCCACTCGATGCACAGTGGTACAAGGCCGCAATGACGTTCTGTTGAAGTTTGAGTAGATTGCCTACATTACTTCGAACAGCAATTCCATAGTAATTTTGCAATCTGTCAATAAACGAATCAGTAAGTTTACCTTTACCAGATAAACTTTTATTTTTGGATTTCAGTTTGCGCAATCTCGCACCTACTCTTTTCTGAACATGCCCAATGCATTCCAGTTTAGTTACGCTATCTTTCCCATATGTGTCTTTCACGCTGATGAAGCCTTTAGAATCCCCGTCCCTATAATAGTGTGAATACTTCAAACCTCGTTTCACAATTGATCGTTTGAAGATCCTGTTTGCGCCAACAGCTTTCATCTTTAATGAGGAACCTTTAAAATTGCTTCGACACACATGATCTGCTTCAAGCGTCTCGGATACAATACCTTTAGGCATTTTCGAAAGCTTTCTGCAGGTCGGACAATATGATGACATTATTTCAATGTCCACTACTTTGCCAGTGTCGATTGACAAAGCAGCAACACACCCATTCATAGAAGTGTAACCTCTACGCTGCCATGTTCCATCGACAGAAACACCGCATTCAGCTAATTTATTTTTAGATGAATGAATATTCAAAACTTCCTTAGCTGCCTTTTGCATCGACAGTTCACTTACTTCTGAAATCACAGACATAAGTTTATTCTCATGATTGGTGTATGCAGTTTTACTGAGCCTGGGTAAATTTAATGTTGCACATAATTTATATGCAGCAGAAAAACCTTTCCCAATTTGTTTCATGGCATAAACAAATCTTGCATTTATCTCAGGATAGTTTAATGTTTTCTTCGAGCTGGAAAATCCTGTGCAAAAGTCACAATGCTTACATTTTATTGCAAAACTTGAGCACAATCCATACCTCGAGTCTTCATGTAACAGCAAACCATCGTGGAAGCATTTGGGGCAACAAAGTTGTAAAATTGAGCATAGAAGGAGTTCTATGTCAATAATTCTGTTGCCGGTTAGCGGTTTATTTTCATATTCAGCAATTTCTTCATCTAGAATGGCAGAAAGGTTCAATTTTGAAGCACTGGCATTAGCAGTTACAGTACTATTTTTGCTATCATTTTTGGTAAAACCATTACCACGAAATTGTCTTTTTCTTTTAACACTAATTCTCCTTTTTGAATTTCCCATTTTAAACGAAAAAAATTGAGCTTTTCAACAATAAAAACAATCTTAATCAGAAACTTATAAGAATGAGAACAGAAACCAAAACAGATGTAAACAAACAATAACGATTCTCTTTTCTTGCCAGATTCAAGATAAAAATGTATTTAAAAACCTGTTGCCAAATGTATTTTCAAACATTCTGAAAATTCAGATTCATGTTTTAAAATTTATTTATTTTGTACCATTGTACATATAAAAGATATTTCGAAAAATAAAAATGTAAACAAACATTTCTTCCAACTTCCTGTCTGCAGAAATGCACTTCCGGTTTCAAAAATCAGCTAACGAGTAAAATTCAAATCCCTGTAACTTAAGTTCTAAATAAGGTATAAGCAAAATTCAAACACTATTAGAAAGAAAAAAGTTTAAAATTTAAACTGATGTTAAAATTAGAAAATCGAAAATTTTGACAAAAATGACGTTTTAAAGGTGTACGGATACCTTAAGAGAGGTTTCCTTGGTATCCGATGTCAACTGTGTTAATGTGACTATTCCTTTATGAAAGTATAGATGGAAGGAAAGCCTAACAGTAAGTTTATAAGAATTAATTGTTTATTTTAAAATGATTTTATTTCCTTAAATGCCAATTTTACGTGCATTCAAATATGAAGAGAATAAACTTTTTAAAATTTTTATTACATAAAAACGCATTTCCCTTTCCTACCAAGTAACCATTTTATTTTAAATATTTTCTGGGTTGGAACAATTACTTATAAAGCAAAAATTTGCAGCAATCTTAGTATCAGATAAGCCATTGTGAAATTAATAAAGTTTTATATATGTATGAATTAGTTTGATCAATGGCGTTGCTATATATTGATTTCTTGCTTTTTGAATTGTGCATATCGTTAGATATGCCTTTTATGATTTCTTTTTATTAAGTTCTTATCTTGTAAATATTTTTTTTGTTTTATTTATTTATTGTGCTTTTAGTTGTGAATTTTTTTTTTTAATGTTTAATATTACAAGTAAGTTGTTCGAACTAGGACAATTGACTGGTTCATTCTAGAATTAATGATGGCGTTTTGTCAAAGGTTAGTAATGGTTCTCTAAATGGAAAAATTATATTATACCGAGAGCATTGAGGCTATTTTGACTTATTTGTTATATTTTTCTTGATTAGATATGAAGCATTCATGGCTTTTCTATAAGTGAGTAAAATCTTGATTCTATATTTCAATTGCTTTTGACAGTTAATTTCTAAATGTGTGTATTTTGAACTCTATTTTGTAGTTTCAGTTAATAACCACCATGCCCAAATTTTATCTTTTTAGTTTACCTATTGAGTTTTTAATAATGTGTTTGCCTTAGATACTTTAGCTTTTGTTTTTTAAACATTTATTTTTGCATACATTATGAGTGTTTTTCACTTTCTTTCTTTTTTATGTATCGGATTTAGATTAAGATTATTTCAATTTATATTTTTTATTTTATAACTATTTTTATTGTATATTTTCTCCATCGAGATAGTTGGTCAATAATTCTAGAATAATGCAACTAAAGCCTCTTACAAATTTACATACGTTATTTTACAACAGCCTATTTACTTTCTTAAAAAATGAATTACATTTTCTTAAAAATTTGTGTACCTTTTTGATACTTTAGTTTTTGTTTCTTTTTTTTACTTTATTTTTAATTTATAATTTTTTTTTATCTCAGTTAAATTTGTTTATTTTATTATATTTCGCTTTTCAGTTTTTAATTTTTAACACTCTATTTTTTGTTGGGTTCAGGTCCTTATTCTTAATATTCAGCTATGATTTTATATTTTTATAATTTTAACTTTATCTTTAAATTTAATATTTGTTTATTTATAAATTTTTGAATGTTTATATCTTACTCCATTTATCATTGATCCTATATCATTTTATACATACATACATATAATCTACGTATATATAACACACACACACACAAATATAAATATATATATATATATATAATTATGTATACTTTTCTTGAAAAATTAAAGAAGCCAAAGCGGTTTTTGAAAAACTAATGATGAATAATATATTTAATATTGTAACAGGCATTAGACTATAATACAAGGTAATTCTGGAACTGTAAGCCTCATTGTCTCAATCAACAATTATATCACTAGAAATGCTTATAAAACCATAAAGGATGTAAATTAAAAAAAAAATATGAAATCTGTAATCTAAAAACAAAATTTTAAGAAAACAAGCACACAAAAAATGTCAAATAATCTTATAGAACTAATAGCTTTTAATAAATCGAATATTAAAAGTAACTTAAGAGAAAAACCAAAATTATCATCACTCGAAGTGTATTAATTTTACATACAGGAATACAGAAAAAGGCAAAAAAATTTTAGAAATTTACATAACAGATACCAATAATATTTTGAAAAACGATTTACTCACATTTAGTATTCATGAATGTTTTATAGAACGAATGCTTTTTATGAATGTTTATAGGCATAGAATTATCTGATACAGCATAAAAAAGTAGTCTAAGTTTAGCTTGTGGTAAAACACTGCACCTTTCTCCCACGTGATGAAAAACAATATTCAACTGCTTCCAAAATACCAACAATTAACACAATAATGATCAATTTTCAAGCATTGCCAGAATACCGTCAAAAGGCTCTTGAAAGTCAATCAAAAATAAAAGATCTGCACAACTATTAAGGAAAATTGAAACAAAAATTACAATTACAAAACTATAAAATTTATAATATCAGAAAAGAAAAATTTTATAGACGCGGATATTTAACAATGAATGAAAGAAATTTAAAAAATCAAAATGAAGCAGTACCATCTGTCAAACTATTTCAAAATGAAATCCAAAAAGAAAATTTTTATTTAAAGGCATTTAAATTTTAAAACTCAACAAAACTAAAAACAAATGAACAAAAAGTAAACACACACACACACATATATATATATTGTTACAAAAATTCTCTTTTCTGTGGGTGTGTACCGGGAGTGAAAACCAGATACGAAGTTGGACGATAACTACAAATGACAATTTAATCGTAAATCTTCAAAAATACACACAGGTAGCACGATTTGGATAATAACAGGTATACATCTATTGTACAATTCAATGACACATACAGGAACAAAACACGCTTTAAATACAGTCTTAATTATTTCAACAACGTTAAGCTCCTCATCTATTATTCTTCACAGCGGACAGCCACCATAGTAATATTCTGCACATTCAGGGCATTTTTTCAGCAGATACATGCTGCTGCTTCCCGAATTTACCAGACACGTTCACTTAAAGTGTCTATAGCGTTAAGTCGATCCCCCCATTGATCTCCTCAACAATCTCCAAAGACAAACTGATTCGTAGCAGTTTCGATAGATTCAGGTCGTATCTCTAGCAGATTTACTCGGTAACAATTCTCTGATCGGTTTACAAATCAGATTAAACCGACGAAATGATTCAGTACACAGATTAATTCCTCCGCCAGACTCAATCACAGATTGCTGCTGCGTATTAAAACCTTTCGGGTCGGGCGTGACGTCACATTGAAAAATTTACGAAAATTATAACTTTCTACCCGCTCGATTTTTTGCTTAGCTTCCAGGGAATACGAGTGCTTTCATTTGTTGCGAATGTCGCCAATTTTCTCACCTTCGCCAAATCGCTGCCAAATCCGTCGTCAAGGTGAAGGTGTGATTGGTTAAACTATCTTTCGTTAACTGGTGTGACATCTCTTTAAATCCATATTTTCCTTTATAAGAGAAGCGTTGCAGAGGAGCTTCGACTCAAGTTCGTATATGTAAATATATTTAAAGACAATCCTTTACAAGAAAAAACTATTTTCACTTGTATTCGTTGCTGCTCTATCTATGTGTTACATGTTGCGCTTAAATTTTCTAGGACAATTTCATAAGTTACTTCCGAAATATAATTCAATAACTGTGTGTGAAATATTACTAAATTCTGCATATATCGTCATAAAATCTTGAACTAGTTTAACTTTTTAGCAAAAAAATGTTGATGTATTATCATCAGAAACTAGAGAATATAAACTGTTTTTTTTTTCTCTTTTAAAGAAATAGATCTAGCTTTTTTTTTATTTTTTAGGTTTAATTTTTATTTCTCAAAAACTTCCGGTTGTTTCTGAATTTTTAAGCAAAAATATTTTATTAACAAAAACCTTGATTAGTTCATAAAAAGTAGAATTAAATTTGATAAAAATTTGAAGTTTACTCGAAACAATTCTTACCATAAGCTCCTGTAATAAGATTTTGTCCTTGCTGTGTATATTAAATTTGAAGTATTAATTTGAAACAAAATGTTTTATAAACAAAAGTTAAGCAAAATATCCAAAAGTGAATTTCAAGTATAATTTTGAAAATATACAAATATATTTTTACTGTTTAAATGAAAAAAAAAAAAAAAAAAAAACGCCAAAAATTCAACAGCAGATAAAAAAAATGACAAAATCTACATAAAGTATATCTTGTAAAAATCCATATAAATTTAAATCTCGATGCAAGTGAAATTAAGCGTCATAATTAATTCGATACTATGATAGGTTACGACAGATTGCAACCGAAAGAAAAGGATCTATTCAAATATTAAGAATATGCAGATGATTTAACAATTTTTTTTCCTCTGACATTATGTATCATTTAAGATAAACAGTTATCTTTAACAGTTTAATATCTAAGTAAAATGCAACAAATTGATGCACGTTTCTTACAACAAGAAAAAAAAGCATCTAAAAATTGATGATCAATAAAACTAAAAAACAATGAATATCAGTGTGTGTTAAATGTATTTTAAGTTTTTACAAACATCCACACACACATACGTATATGAGTTTATAGAAGTATATTTCCAAATTATACACTATTACTATCACGTCCAACTGGCGAGTATGTCTTAATTTTGAAATATACTTTTGTTTCGTCTTTAATGACATCTGAGCTGGTTCCTTAAACTCATTCTACTAATTTACACTCAACGACAAGTGACGAATTTGTGTTTTAGTTCAAGAAGAAGTTCCCATATTCGAGAAAATTCTTCACTATTGGAATTAAAACTTGAACACGGGGCTGAAACTAACATCGCTAGCTGTAATACTAACCAGTAGGTTAAGAATTCAAAAATCTATTAAAACTTTTAAAGAGGCACATTTTTAACTTTATTTAACGATCAAGTAATATTTCTTGCTGAGGAAACAAAAAAAGAAGTGTACTAAAAATAAGAAAATAATACATTTAAAAAAGAAAATCTGAATTTATGTAGAGAATTTAAGATCTGCTTCTGCTCAGTAATAGACTGGAAAACACGTTTCATACATTTATGCGCCTCTAAATTGTAAAACTGTTTTTAAGCATTTATTGGATAATGGTTAATATGAAACTAAAATATTGACCGAAAAAACAGTCGTTTTCAAATGTTCATTTGAATAATAAATAATACTTAAAATAATTTAAAAAAAGTATTATCAACTCTTCTTAGACAACTCCCAAATTTAGTGAGAAAAAATATTTGGTATAAACTAAGCTAAGAGCTTATTTTCAATGATCATCAAGAGAAAGACATTTGCTTTCATGTTTTTCAGCATTTTGCGTGAGTAGAAGTAATACTGATCACAGAACATAAGTCAGGGAACGACTGAAAAATCCATTCCTACAGCATAATAACATATTTTTTTCTTTTAACTTATACAATGATGGCAAAGTATCGATAGATGATATGTAAATGAATGGAATTCATTGAATTATTAGCATTTTTTATCAATGAATGTTTATAGATAATTTACTACTTGTTCTTAATGAATCATGAAATATTCATATAAATAATCTCAAACATTGGAAAGAGAAGTTTCAGAAAAGTTTAGTACCAAAACCAAAATAATAATAGATGCAGTGAAGCAAAGAATTTCGTTATTTTCTTTTTCAATATTGCTGCAAGAGTCAACTGTCGTCTACGTTATCAATCGATTTTTAAAAATGCATTCTTAAATGCTCTATGAAATTAAAAATTTGTTCTTTTAAGAAATTTGTTAATGGAAAGGAATATAAATGTAAGAATGCATCACAAGTATATTTCGAATAAAGATGGCAATCCCTACCTAAAATATTTATCTCAAGTAAGATTTAAATAAAAATGCATGCTAAATGTGTTGTAAGACTTAACTGATTCTTACAAAATTAGAAATTATTTTCTACAAAATTCCGTTGAAGCCTTATTAATAAACTATTCGAGGAATCAATACGAATGATTTTTTTAGCATTACCTCTCTTTTTACATATGATGCACGAATCAATGTATTTAAAAAATCTTGTGAATAACGTATTAAAATATTGTTCATATTTTTAAATATTTTACAACAAACTATATGGGTATTAAAAATATTTAAAATTGATTTGTTTTAATTTTCTGCATCCCAATTTAGAAAAATAATTAAAACAACCGAAGAAAAATATCAAACAAGTCGTATCACTAGTTCGTATCGTAAATAATCATAAGCTTCACAGAGCCAATGTCGTTTATTCAAAATAAAAAAAAAACATTTTTCAAAAGGAAATCAGGACCAAAATTACTTATCCACAGAAGAAGATTAAGTTTATAGAGTGTAAGAAACTTCAATCATTCTCTAAATTTGAAATATGGACTAAACATAAATAGCAGTCGGTGAGAAACTCCCTCCCTGTTACAGGATAAATTATTTTTACTTTGCTGAAGATATATCATGAATAGTTTCAGACTACTAACGATGCTTAGAAAAATGTTTGACTACTTTAAATTTAAATCATAAAAGAAAGTGATATATTAATGAAACATTTTGAAAGTGATTTTGAACAACTATATTTATAAATTATCATAAGTTCAGCTCAAATTGATTCTATTTCTAAATCAGGTTTCAAATTTCATCAAAAAATGATTAATAATAGTAATTATGGACAAAACAATTTTAGAATTAATGAAAATTTGCTATTTTTATAGAAAAAAAAACCCAAACTCAATTCAGTTGAAAAAAATATTTTACAACGGGAAACTTACCAGGTTTACGCAAACGATTATCATTAAATTTGTACTTGAAAAATTCTTCATAGCTGAAAAAAAGATAAAATTAGAAACATATGATGGAACACATTTAATTTGAAAAAGTTTGTATAAAAGGAGATTGGAATTTTTGGTATACAGGCTATTACACGCACACACATTTTATTTTTAACACAAATGAAAAAAACTAGAAATTCGTAACAAATTCCTAAACATATTTTAATGGTGGTTTTCTGGTTATTGTAATCTTCTAATCAATAATAATGGTAAAAATATTTTGAGGAATGCATACTTTGAGAGTTTATTCATAAGTATAAAATTTGATTAAAAACGATTCATTGAGCTAAGTAAAAAATCCCAAAGATGTTTAAAATACATAAAATATGTGTTAAACTTGCTTGTTTGAAAACTGTGACATTTAGTTCATATGATGCAATTATACTTTTTAACGAAGATCATTAAGGTTGCTTAAAAATCTTAAATTAGCTGAAAATTAAAAATCTTAAATTAGCTGAAAATTAAAAATCTGGGCACCTTCACTGTAAAGGGATACAAAAAGTTGGATTACAATCGAATCAGGGAATTGAAGCGTTAAACAACACATGTTAAATGTAAGCGTAGGAAAGTATTAAAGGCCATCAGGAAGAAAAAGATAACTTAGTTAATACAGATAGTGAACTTTACAAATTAGGGGCCTTTTAATGTTAAATGTTTATTTAATTAAGTACTTTTTTGGGTTGAAATGTATTTTCAGCTTTTTCTGAAAATCAAGATTTTCATATTTTGCTTCAGAGCAAAACATCGTATTAAAAAAATTTATGTATATAATGTTACGAAACTTTTATAGAACTCTATGAAAGTTTATTCAGGACTTGAACCTCTCCTATTGTTATAATGCGATTACTTTGCATTTTATTGATGACAAAGTCATAACTTATAACAAATTTGTACGTTTTTTCTGTATGTTAAAGTACGACTTCCTACAAATATTTAATTTCAGGGTTATAATTGTGATAGAGGCACAAATTCTAAATTTGATTCAATTCCTTATAATAAAATGTACAGAATTGAAATATCGATTTTTAAATTTCAGTTTTGGTGTTTTGCACAACTGCCATTTTACTGCTATTTTTATGTATTTTTTGAGCTGAAATGTTAAAACAATTTTTAATTTATGGAAATTTTGAATTGTATCTTAAGTTTTTAGCAATATTTTATAGTATAAAGCACATAAAAAGTTATTTTTTTCAATTATTTTTTAAAACAAATTCTCTTCGAAGGTAGGCGGATACCTTAATTAAACTCTAGCATAAATCTACCATTATAAATTCAATCGATATATTATTTTTGAAAACATTTCACTTTTAATTTTTATTTTTTGAGTATCAACTTTTTAATGAAACTTAAATGGTAATAATTCGTAAAGAATGTAGTTCTTGTTTAAAATTTTTTTAATAATTTATTTGTTTTTATATAGATGTGGTTATGTTTGCTTGAATGCTCGAATATCCCGTTGTCAGAATAGTGTCTTAAAAACCTCTGTTATAGGAGTTGTCATCCGGGGGGTGGGGAATCTCTGTCTCTTGATTGCAGTATTCATGGTCTGAATACTCTGACATCTTAGAAATTATGAAATATTCTGAGGGTTTTAAGCGTTTTAAGACCTGCATAAAATGTATTTTGGAGGATTCTTCACCTGAACACATCCTTCCTTTTCTGAGCCTCTCTAGGCGGGACATTATTGTGAGTCCTATGTTGGTCTTGGACTTCTAGGAAGTGCACAGAATAATGGACTTGATACAGCTCTGTTATTCTCGGAGATGTGCAACAGAAACAACAATATACATTAAAAAATATTCCAATAAAAATTATAAAATTAACAAAACAATTTTAGTACTCACTGAGATAATTAAATCAATACAAAATCTGTTTTCGAATGAAGTAAACTAAGAAAAAATCATTCTAAAAACTATAAACATTAACAATGCTTAAATATTGGAAATAAGAATTAATATTACGAAATGTAGAATATGTTTTTACTATCGAAAATATGATTACCGTTTAGCTTCATAAAAATATTCAATTCTTAGCTCATATTTAAATTATGTTATTACAATAAAGCATATAACTCAGATAAATTTCTTTAAATGAACGATAATTGTGCAGCAAACGTTGAACATTTTATTAAGTTCCTCATCATGTACCAGTTGCTTATATTCTCTATACTATTCGTTATTATTTTCAAAGTGTTTATGTAAGTTTTCACTGTTGTATACCTGTCTTTATATTAAGATATGTAGTGCAAGTCTAGTCATTCACTCGTTTTTAAAATCTAGGAGATACAGATATTTACTTTTGTTATGCATAAGAGTAATTCTGTACGTACAACTTTATAGAAATATCTTTTGCTGATGGTAAATTTCAAAAGTGATTATATTTGAGTTCTAAAATATAATTCCATTTTTTAATTTCAAGTACATATTTAAATTGAATGGACTTTATTGTGCTTCATTTGGTGTATCATAACTTTATGCAAAGTTCCTTGATAAAAAATGAATTAAAAAAAATTGAAATAAAAGAAATATAAGAAGTACTCAAGAAATATACACAAAAGTAATTATCAAAGCATGAATAAATCGTTTCGTAAATGGATTGGATCTGCAAGAATATACTAGACTCAAACAAAAAAATATAACTACTAGTTATTTATGTTAATATAAAAAATATAAACAACAAAACAGATAAACGTATGACTCTTATATTATTGTTCTAAGGTATTATATTTCTTTGTTTCACTTCGCATAAAAAGGGTAGTGGAAAGTTACAAAGTTCATTTTCTGCCTACTTTCTAATAACTAGAATATGCTTTAAGCGTGTGATAGTTTAATGCACTGAAAACAAAATTTAATTACATTATACAAGTGTTTTAACAATGTTAAGTTGCTAATGGGAAAGTTCAAGATAAAAATCATACTGTTCTTTTTTATAAAAACTGAATAAACATTAAGCTATTATTGTATGTAATTAAGGAACTGTCGCTGACAATTCTGAAGTAACCTGTGTTTTCTTTTTGTATATAGTTTCAGATTTTTTCAAATAATTAAGTGAATACTTTTTAGTTTCATATTATAATTATTAAAAACTGTACACCATTAAAGGAATGTATTTAGATACTAATGTGTGCTTCAACTTTCATTTGCATGCATTCATATTTGTGTCCCTAAAGGTCAATCAGTATTGTCCGAATAAATGGGACGTTTATTTTCTTAAAATAATATTTGCAAAACGTTGATATGAAAAGAAATAGTCAATTTACAAATTATATTTTTGTGCTTTACAATTACATATTTAATTTCTAACCTTATGATCAAAGAAACATATTAGTGAAAGATTTACACACATATTTATAGACAATATTGGGGAAAGCGAAATTCTAAAAATCCTCAAAAATGAATCATATGTATTGCATTCAGTAAAATTTATAAGATATTCTACTGTCTTCTCATTATTTTTAAAATACTTTTTTGATTATACAGGAATTAAAAAACAGAATAATAAACATTATCATAATCTCAAGCGTGTTATAAAGATTACAATGTTATGACTGTTTATCAATGCATCAAAAAGTATACGTTACATCTTAACCGGAAATTTGAGCCACCTTTAGGATTCTACATTGAACGCTTAGAAAAAATTGATGAGAATTATTTACACATTTTTTTTTTCCTTCGAATGAAAAAGAAACATGTTTTGTCTCAATTTCTATAGTTTCTTTGGTGATTAAACAGGGAAAAAAAATCATATAATTAGTATCTTGGTCAAGACAGACGCTCTTAATATATATGTATATTTATACACATATTAAAGCTACCGGGAAGTAATGTCATTTTTCTACATTAAATCCAAACAGATAGAATTTTATCAAGTTTTTACTTTTAATCAATGATGTATTTACCCTCATTATCAACAATATTTTCCCATCTAGTGAGCAAAATTTTAATGCAGGATGATAAAATTCAATTGGTTTTTAAGCAAAACATCTGGAGATGGTATTTTGGACAAGATCTGAATTTTCAAATTTTTGCCACAAGCAAAATGTTATGGTGATCAGAATAAATGGAAATCCATTGGCACAATATCGAACGAGTATGGTGGGTGAGGATGTACCTCCCATCCCAATACATCGTGTTGCAGAAAATCACCTTTTCTGATGACAGTTTCTGAGCACTTTTCAATTAAAGAGTGATTTAATTGGTTCAATTGTTCACAGTAAAGGTCTGCCTTCACAGTTTGTCCAGGATTCAGGACTTCTAAACGAATGTTCCGGCCAATACTTCACCAAACATAAAAAAGCGCTTTAGGTGTACTTCTTGGTGATTCATTCGGAGAGAGCTACTGCCTTTTTCATTTCGGATTATCTTAAAGGACCCATTTTTCATCTCCAGTGATCAAGCGATCAAGAAACGCTACTGTTTTGTACTTCTGAAGCAATGAGTTGCATGTGGTGGGTTGGTTAGCTTTGTTTCCTCCGGACAGATTATGCGGTACCCAAACACCTGCTATGCTTACTTTGCCAATCATCTACAAATACTCTTGGATATTCGATCAAGGTTGGTTAAGAGCGTTTAACTATTCCTCGATTGTCTGACACGGATTTGAATCCACTTCCATTCTTAACATGTCATTGTCTAACATTGTTGGTTTTCCTGATAGGTACGGGTTAGAAAGTTCGAAATTACGTGATTTGAACTCATCATCGACCTTTAGTATTTTTGTACGTCTAGTGCGTTTGGATAAACATCGCAATTGTATTTGGTAGCATCTATTGCGTTACTATCCTTGAGAAACTCAAAATGCATATAATGTCGGAAGTATACCGCTACTGGTATTTGACTGGCCATTTCAACTAAAATTTGAAGAAAAAAAAATTAAGATTTATTTGTTTACGAGTAAAAGAGTCGCTCTAACCTTAAAATGTTTTAAGACGAATTTGAATTGCCCAATGAGCTGATAAATTATGGATAAATATCGACTCCCAAAGAAACGGACAGAACTTTCCCGTAGACATAATACATAAAGCACATCGGCTGATAAGTTCCAGATCTAATGAAGAAAATACTTTTTCAGTCAAACTCAATTTTTTATTCCTCAACATGGTCCCCTTCAAGAGCGATACAATAATTCCAGCGATTTTCTAACATTTCTCAAAGAATTATTTATCTTTGGCCTGAAAATAGGAGTTTGAATCTGCGATCACCTCCTTGTTCGAGCCAAATCTCTTTCCGGTGAGCATTGCCTTAGGTCTTAGAACAGCAAATAGTCTCTGGGGGCCAAGTCAGGAGAATAGGGTGGGTGCAGAATCAATGCTAAGTGTAGTTCATGCAATTTTGCCATCGTAGCCAAAGGCTTGTGACATAGTGCATTGTCTTGGTGAATGATCACATTATTTTTATGCACATGGGGCCATTTCTTTGAAATTTCCTCGTTCAAACCATCTAGATGGACCATGTAGCGATCGCTAATGATTGTCTTGCCTACTTCAAGGTAAACGATAAACAAAATACCATATGCATCCCAAAATACAAATACCAAAACTTTGCCATCACTCTGTTAAGTTTACTGTGGTAAATTTGGTCGAGGTTCACCAGCTGTTATCCATTCAGCTGTCAGCCAATTTGACTCTGGCGTATAATGGTTGATACAAGTTTTCGTCCATCGTTACGTATCGACGCAAAAAAGTATTTTGTATTACGAGCAAATACTTTAATTAAGCAACACTCATAATCATCGACTCATTGTTATTTTTTGGTCTACTCTTAGCACACGTAGTATCCACTTTAAAAACAGCTTTCTCATAGACAGCTGTTCGTGCAAAATAAAGCCTTCTCGTTCCTTTGACATATATAGAGTATCAGTTAACTCCAGCAACTTCACTGTACGGTTTGTCCAATCGTTTTTTTTGAACTTTTTTGATGTTTTCTGGTATAACCTCCTCTTTTGGTTGACCAGAGTGTGGCACCTCTTCGGGGTTCGTACGACCACGTTTAAAAACACGAAATGAAACACGAAATTATTTTTTTTCATTGTTTTGAAAATAAAATAAGTTGTTTCACTAAAAAACCTGAAACTTTTGAACTAAACGTCAGTAATAATTTAAAATCAATATAATTATTAATGGTAGTAATAATTTTTATAGCTACCTTTGAAAGTTAGTACTTACTTACTTTAAAAAATATTAATTCTGTATTTTGGGTACCATATGTGAATCTGACCAGGAACTTAACAGGAGATGTGTTATATATATATATATATATATATATATTTGTAGGATTGTAGAGAAATATATTTGTAGGATTTTCCAGCTAATTAGGAAAGTATTAAATCTATTTTCAAAGGTATTGTAGGACCAGTTCCTCAGTTACTCGATAGATGGTAACACGAATTAGCGTTATGGGATATCTCACGCAGTTCTTTATTACTGAACGAAACCGTGAAGCGTTAATTCTCGCTATCCTCTTCCTTTTGTTTTCACCCGATATAGCTGAACTCCGAACTCCAGCACGCATTCTAAAACCCATCATCAATATGCGATAAAATTGGGCTGCCATCTATTTTTCTGGGGGAAACAAGTTATTCCAAAATCACCTGCACATAGTAATATAGTAATAAGTAATCATAGTTCATCTAATAACGAATAAGACAATGATTCGACTACAAGCTCATCAATGAACTGGTAAATGCTAACACCGATTATTTCCTCTCTAGATTCCGAAGCATCAGGAGGTGTCTTGTACCACATACACACACACATACTAATACACTCACATACATACACACACACACATATATATATATATATATATATATATATTTCAAGTTGTTATTTTCTTGTTATAATAGTTTTTTAGTAATATATTTTGTAGATGGAAATTGTGAATTTTATATTTCTAGAAAAATCCATCTTAACAGTCTAAAGCCTATTACAACATTCCATGTATTATTCTCCATTAATATGTTTTCAAGAAACAGTTAAGTTTTTGGAAATTTTTCAAACTTCTTGATTTTTGTTTTTTTCCCTTACTCTTATGATACTTACAACAACATCTACAACATCTTCTCCAAATTTTATGGAATTGTAGAAATTTAAATTTTCTAGAGTTTTCTCCTCATTTTTAGAAATTCCTATTTAAGAATGTAAAGTGTTGAAAAGAAGTGCATTTTTGTATTTTTTACATTGTAAGAAACAAGAATGGTGTTAATACGTGTCTTGAAAGTGGTTGAATATAATTCATTTTTTTTTTTTTTTTTTTTTTTTCAAGGATTTTGGAACTTCTCTTTCTGCTCTATTGATTTTTTTCGTCACAGCTCAAACATTTTTCTGTTAGGCTTTCTATGTGCTTCCCTTGTACTAAACAATTCAAAAACTCGAAGTACGCATTTTTAATGCGCTTGCGTTGGTGACTGCGAAAATGTTTCAGAATGTTTGGCTTAAAATGAACTACCGCCTAGATATTGTCCGTGTGACCAAGGGAAGTTACATAGAATACCTATGATGTATGTATACAAAATTTTGATGTTCTGTCTACATTTTGTGTTAATCTTATCCATAAATTATTTTCCATTAAATACTTAGAACCGTTTTTAATCGCTACATTCATTTTGTAACTCCCTGTATTTCGTCCTGATTTGAGAAAAGGCTGTTCTAATCTAAGAGCAGCATTTTCACTAAAACTTAAATCATTTCAGTTGGAATAATTTTTTCCTAAACATGAGAATGCGTTGATTATGTACTTTCAGCTCAGATCTACAGCGAACCAAAATTTGATGCCAAATTTGTCAGGTATGTTTGGCATATATTACAAAATTCTACATCGTGTCTTTGACGGAAAGAGCTGCTCATCTAAAGTAATGCTTTCTCCTAGTTTGTAACACGATACAATTTTCTATGATTGTAATCGAAACACCTGATATTAGTGCAAATTTATCATCTTTTAATCTATCTGATCTTGAATATTTTAAGTCAAAATGTATATATCGTTTGATTTCTAGAAATCTGTTCCTGCTCATTGTTGAAGGGAAGCAGATCGATAACCAAAGGCTAGTGATGGAAACCCCTTTTGTAGCTAAAGCTCATCGAACATAACATATTGGATTAAAGAAATCAAGTTCATCTAGAGAAATGCTCCACATTTCTTTGTTTGATTTTGATCTTACTTCCATTTCTCCACATTTCCTTACAATATTCAAAATTTTATCATCTATGAAATCTCGAATAAGTTATAGGACTTTTACTAGTGATATTTCTTTTGGAGTATGTTGTAGCTCTAGGATTTTCTTTTAAATTATTTTGAATAGGTCGTGGGCCAGAAGAAACTGACACTGCTGATATATTTTGCACTTAGTTCGATCTTTCACTTCTTCCAAATCACTTTGAAGGGGTGATTGCTCTCTTTTATTATTTTTATTTTTTTCTTAGCACTTTTACAATTCTTTGTTGTTTTATGAATTCCTGACCCGCATTTACTTGGAATATTTTCATTAAGATCGCTGTCACTTGAACTGGATTCAGACAATGAAATTATATGAACATTTTCCCCAATATTTCTTTTGTAACAAAAGTTTCTCTATCATCATGATATGTATTTTCTCTATCTTCGCAAGAATCATTTCCTGAAAGTTCATTTAACAATTTCAAAGTTTATTCTTTCGAAAGAACCTCTTCTGCTGGGTACCATTACTAAACGTGTGGAAAATTGGAATGCCACTAATTCATTCGTCTTCTGCTGAGGTTATAACAAGAAAAATATACTTTTTATTTAGTTTCTAGCCTACAACAGAGATAAGAACACTATACAACATTCCAATATACCTAAATACAATATTTTTCAATCACAAAAGCTCACACATCTGCCTAACAGGTACATGCTAGATGTGTGCTCACACCCTCTTCTCAATCTCCCCATTTTGCAAAAAGCAGGGGCAATGCATCTCCTAATACAATTTGTTTGTAACTGAAAAATATAGAGTTTAAAACCTAGTAGAAATAAAAGAAAAGGCAAGTATCGTGTGTGGTTCAGCTTTGACCCCAAATGGTAATTCTATATATACAGAAATATAAATGAAAAATGTATTCCTTAGAATTCAACTTTTTTCGTTGTAAGACATTAGACTAAATATTTAGGAAAAGTCAAAAAGTTGGAAGGCTTAATTTTGAATAACAGCTGTGAAAGGTGTAAAAATTCAGGTCTTGGATCACAGATGACCCTCCTCGGTAATTCTAGTGTTAAAACCCATAATCGAATCATCTTATAAACTCATTTAATTCAAAAATTCAAATTCAATTATTTTTAATTTTCTTGAAATTATTGTATTTCGCTTTGTATTGATATTTCTTAGAGAACGTTTCAAGACACATTTGAAACGTTTAATAAAGAATTTCCACAGTTTAAATACTGTAAATTTCTTTCCATTATTTAGAAACTACACTTCTTATGAAGATGATAATTATTTCGAGAATTCTTATACTTCGTTTTTAATTTAATGAACATCTTCAATTTTAATGAACCAAAGCTTGGAAAAAAAATATTTTAAGAAATGTAAGTGTAATTATTAAATTCAAATTTAAAAATATTTAAAATACTTATTATAATTAATAAACCACATTCTAAGTTTAACATAAATATAGATATGCAATAGACTTAATTAAAAATAGAATTTCCAGAGCATAATTTAATAAATTTATAATTTCTGGAACTCGAATGTAATTTTGAGATACATTAGAATAGAATAAATATTTGAAAAGGGAGCTTAACACTTAAATTTTGAAAATTATATAATACATTTATTCATTCAAAAAATTTCAAATGGCAATTGAAGAGAAAATATTTTCAGTTCAAATGGATAATAACATTATTAAAGGAAATAACCTAAATTAAATAACCTAAGCCACTCGGAACAAGCCACATAAAATATTTAAACAAAGGTTTGACTTCAAAAGCCCATTTACAATTATTTAGAAAGTATAGTAGTTAATTTAAAATGCTGCGAACTCTAAAGTGGAATTCATTTAAACATAATTCCCACATTTATTGGACACTTAATTTAATAGTCGATAAGTTTTTTCAGATAAAGATTTGTGTTAATTTAATAAAATTCCTAAATTTCCAGGTAGTTGTAGTAAAATTATTAACACAAGAATTAAATGAGTTGCTTAAATGATAAGCTTCTTTTTTTGAAGTTATTCATATATTTACTAAGAAAACAATTATTATTTGAAAATTATGTTATTACGAAAGATGAAATCTGTTTCTTAAAGCAATCTTTTTAAAAATAAAAATTTACACACATTTCCATTCGCTGTTCATCAATTAGGCTTAAGAAAATTTATATTCAGTGAGTATTCACTGCCTGTTTGCGATACTTGCAGATCATTATTCGGTTGCTATGCTTTATCCTAATTTAAAATTTTAATCAAAACCTACTTAACTGCTATTGGAAACACGCAAAAACGAAAGAGGTTCTTTATTTATTATCACTGTAGATTATCTAATGTCACTCTTTCTATAATTTCAGCCTTACACACAAACATAAATATTTATTTAAATAATAAATCTATTTTATCAATCCTGTTCGCTCCTAATCTCAGAATGCTCTTCTGCAGAAACTATGTGGCCTAATTATTCTAGTGGTCTTCTATTCTATTCACAAAGCTAGCAGAATTTCAATCTGAATAACAATTATCTCTGTCAGCAAATCCTTATCCTCTATCTGCCTTCATTTCCCCTTAATTGCATGTCATTGATGTATCATCATATTTAACTCTCTTCACTTCACTTATATTTTCATCTAATTTATCCTGTAACATTTTATTTTGGTTAGAATAAATTGCAATTTTCGGAAATTAAAAATGATAAAAGTCCCCTTACTCTAGAAAAGTCCCCCTAGTCCCAATGTAACAGCCTTTAAAATAACATCGAATATTTCATAAAAAATGAAATTACAGTTGATTAAAACATGAAACAAGTAATATACAAAAAAATGTTAAAGTCAATTCCTACTTAGAACAACAAAGAAAAAATTTATATTAGTGACTTATTATTAAATAATTACAATTAATATAAATATGTATATACATATGTGTATATACATATGAATCACAATATTAAGTGGCAAAAGAAATTTTTTTCCAGCGATCTAGACTCTTCTTTACTGAAGGTATTTATTCCTAAATTTATATCCTGCTAAATATCTTATATAAGAGAAATTTTCAAAATCAAATAAGAAAATTTCAGGCTTCGCCGAGATTCGATCCGAAAGCATGAAGATTCTACGCCGACGCTCTACCAACTTTGTCATTGCAAGACAAATGACATTGTAGAAGCATTGGCTTGTTTCTTAATTCATCCTATAAATTAAATGGCTGGAATGTAGTTTAGCCCAGGCACCCTTGGCGTCAGAAATTATTTGAATTTGGTATTTTGTCCGATGTGGCTACCCTGGTCCGCTTCGCGGATTTAACTTCCTGCCAAAAAATCGCCAAATTTGGCGATTTTTGAAATCGTGCCAAAATGTTGGGCTAAACAGCATTTTCACAAATTAAATATAACTAATGAATTAATATTTGAAAAAAACTGTATTAACATCAAGAGTCATCCACTTCAAGTTTAAAAAAAATGTATTTGAACTTCAGTGGATGAATAAAAATTATTTTATTAACAATTGAAAATTTGAACAAGATAAATAAATGTATACAGGGAGAATGTGAACTAGTAGTAGGAATTTAATAAAGAAAAAAATTAAGAGGACATAACAGCATGTATTTCGCGCTTCTAATATTTTCCTATACTATATTATTGAATAAAAAAGAACTTACTTTTTTGAAAAAGTTCTTTTTCAATTTTAAGGTCAGAAGTGAAAGTAAAAAATGTTTCTGCAACCTTCTGATACATATGCCCTTGCAGTTTAGATTACATTTTAAACAAAAGCTTGATTACCTACACTTAAGAGTAAAAAATATTTTTTTTTTTTACTTTAGCCAAACATTATAAGATTGATAGTGAGGAAACGATTAAAATAAGAAGAGGAACGAATAAATGGAAGGGATGACAAGAGACGATGTTTACGAAGAGTGAACGTTTTTTTAGGTTTTTAAACAAAAGCTGAAAAAAACTTTATAATTCATTTTAGCTTTGTTTTTCCCGAGTTACGTACGTTATTTATCTTAACATAATTGACAAGATAAAAATATGTGTCGAAGTAAATTGCTTCATAAGTTGACAAAATGTTCGATTAAAAATTACGTTTTCTAATTCGTTGAAGCTGTAATATTTCGTTATAGTAAATCTCAAAAGATTTTGCTATTAATAAGAAACGTGAAAATTATTAGATTAGATAAGTTATATATAATAAAATGAAAAAGGTGTTCTTGTCATGAATTAAGATATTTTTTATTTTTTCTGTAATTAAATACAGTGGGTTACGAGATTAAGGATACCAGGTCGTGAGAGTAATTGTGGAATACCACATCAGACTCCTTTATTGGAGCTATATATATTTTCCTAAAATTTGTAAAACTTAAATTTCTTGTGTTTCTAATAATGATATTTTAATCATTCTACAGGATTATAAAAATATTTTTTTCGTCAAAAATATTTTTTCCTCCCGCTCTTAGTTGAATATGGGCATCATTTGTGAGATACAATTGCATTTAAGTGCCATATTACATTAACCTGTTGTACAATATGATTCTAAACTTCTAATTCTTCTATAAAGGATACGTATGCATATAAAGAACCAAAAGTAGTTTTGCGTTAAGTAATACCTAAATGTTAAGAAATAATTTACGTCTTACGTCATCCCTCAAAAGTCAAAACTAGATGCCAATATCGAACGAATCAGTAATTGGATTAGATCTAACCATCCATTTAGTATCCAAGCACATGCTGATACAGTAGGAATTGATAAATAATCCGTATGGCAAATTGTTCCATCAATACAATGTCTATGCACATTCATATTTTTTGTCAAGAGGTGCCTCGCCAAGTATAGTATCCAAGTGTTAGACCATTCGCCCTAAACGCGGGAACTTGATCAATGCGACTTCTATAAGTTTCCTTATCTGTATTAAAAAGAACTTGATTTGAGTCGTTGAGACTGTGAACGAGAAAGTTTCAAGCGTCCTGAAGGACCTGATAGAAAAAGATATTGAGCACTATTTCGAACAATGAAGTTTCGTATGGAGCATTGTAGGAACAGAGGGGGGTGTATTGAAGCTGACAATAAGTAAATATGTATGACACCAAAATAAAATGTTTTACAGCATCAGTCTCGTTATGTATTAGTAAATACAAATAAATAGTTAATGTAGAAGCTCTATGCAAAGTTTTACAAAAATATATTTATCCACCAAAGGTGCGCTTTTTTATAATTAGTATTAAATTACACAATTAATTATAATAATTAAAGTAAATGATGAAATATCTATAAATGGACAATAGTAAGACTTTCCATTAAAATTAAAGGAAATGATAAATTATTAAATTGAATATTATATCAGTTACGTGTAATTAAAGCAAACGATAAATTATTAAATTGTGAATACATTTAGGCTAATTGTAATTAAATTAAAGCAAAACTGAAAAGTATTCTGGTACGTCAAAACTAAAACTATAGCCACTTGGATGGCTAATTTAAATTTCCAATTTCTGTAATTTTTTTCAAGGGAAATATGTAGAGATATCATTAAAATTTGGTTGATATATAAAGAACTAGAGTATATATATTTATATATATATATATATATATATATTTATATATATATATATATATATATATATGGAATATTAATTTAAAAACGGTACATAAGACGAAACATATTTGTAAAATCATGCCCAAATTCAACTCAAAGGAAAGAAAAACTTTTTTTTTACGAAAATGACACACACACATGTATATATATATACACAAATAATTTTTAAATATAAATGTCGCTAAAAGGAAATAGTCTCAAATTCGGTATTTCATTTTCCTCCACTTGTCCTAGTATTCTCAATGGGACACCCATAAAATTTATTAATTGGTATATTAGTAATAAAATTAGTAAAAGAAATATTTTCATTTCTGCAAACATTTCTTTAAGTATATCTAGGATACATTCAAATTATAAAATACAACAGAAAATAGTAAACAATTATAATGAAGCATTATAAATAATAAATAATGTAGTACATTAATATTTGATCACATTTCTTTTGGCAGCTATCAAAGATTTGATGTGCTTGAACATGCGTTCTGAAAATTAATTTCAACATACAGCTACCTGACGATTGAGAAGTTAAATGTCTATGGATATTATTTCCCTACTTAAATGAATCGCAATTGAGTTCGGTAAGTGCATTATTTGCAGCTGGTTTTTATTTCATATGTAAAAAAAAACGTATTATATACAGCCATCGTTTCGAATATATGAACGGGCTGCGGTTGATTAGTAATCATTGTCGAAGACATGTGTTTGGTGGTTTTCGGCTAATCGTAGTTCTAGCCCTAATGCCATTAAATACCATCATGTTGAGGGACTAATGCACGTCAAATATGATAGAAGTCCCAAATACTCTAAAAGGCGTTGCGAGGTAATTTAGAGAGGGAGATGCTAGCTCAGGTATATTCCTCGTCACGTGACCAAGGCTCAAAATTGCGATAGCCCTCTTGTAGCTTCATAGTTTGACATTAACAAACAATCGCAATCAAATATATGAATAGATATAAATGAATTTTAGGACAAAATTTTCTTAGCATATCTTATGTAGTAATATTACAAAATGTTTTAAGTTCAATTGACATTTTTATATGAAAGATTTAAAGTGATAACATTTCATTAAAACTGAGTACAGAAATATCATGTAATGTACGAAAATAGAATTTTAACTTCGAGTACTTCATTTTTATACGTTGTGTAAAATTCATACATAAGTTATTTCATTAGTTTCAGTTATAGAAGACTGAAAATATCTCATAAGATACTTTTCTTAAGAACAATCACCTTAGAACAATTCCTGCATCATTTTCTATATTTCTTTCAAACCAGTTTAATTTGTGAAAGCATGATTAATGATTTATCCATAACGATGAAAGTAAATGTTTGTTTTTCTTCCCGAGGATATATGTATTAAGCCAAATTTTAGTTTCTCTAGTGTTCTAAAAATGCTAAACATTTTATTCTGCACTAATAGGAAAAGTAAAGGCTTCATATTTACTTTTGTTGAAAATATTATACAGAATTAGATTGGGAATTAATTTTTATTACCAAAGTTGCGATCTTCAGTTTCATTACCTAGTATTTAATTCATATATATCAATAAAAGTTCAATGACAAAGTAATCATTAAAAGAAATCAGGCAGTCAAATTTATAGCTTATTTTTATTCTGAAGAATGATCGAAAATCGGTCATTGAGATTATGGTGCAGAACCCTTCACCCGTCCGCGTGAAAAGATAAATATCATAAAATTGCCTTTATCATACAAATGAAATGTAGGTTTCTATTAATTTTGAATTATATGGATTTAATCAATCGTCAATTAGATTTTCAAAGTTAAAAAAGCTTGTCAATCAGACCATTATAATCAATCAGTGGTAATTCCTCATCTGGACTGAAAGAGAAGAAAGGGCACCATAATCCTGAATTCGAGTAAATGAATTTATTGATTATACAATAAACTATAACAATGAGTTGTTATAGTTTATCGTATTAAAATTTTACCATAAACTCCACAAACTAATTTTACTATTTTCTAATTATGAATTGTTAAATTAGTAAAATTCTAAATGATTAACAATTACAAAATGTTCACGTACCTGATGGAGGGAAGAGAGATAAGGTACCCAGTGACGATTCACGTAGAATAGGGGATTTTTCTTTGTGTGTTTCGGGTGTTACATCTCGATGAGCTCTGTAGAGTGTGAGAGAAATTATCTCTGTAATGTGTGCCCAACTTGGCGAAAGCCAAAAGAGAACGAATGATCTCCAGGGAAAAAAGTAAGAATCTCACTGGGAATTTAAGGAGTGATTTTCTTCTTTCTCATTTGGTAATATTCTCGGGCTTATTATTATTAATGATCCTCTACGAATGCATCATTTGTGATATCAAAAAGGGAAACTGACTCATCCACGGTCAGTCCTAAATTACAAATAGCTGCGGGGTGCCTTATATCGTAAACTGTAACCAAGTTAATATTAAACTTTTCTAGGATAATGGGATTACATGTCATCTCTCAATTTCTCTACCCAAACTTTTCGAACGCATTCTTTCTACTCATCTTTCCTTAAAAATTTTGTAGCTTACAAATGCTATCTTATAATTCTTATTTACATCACTTCAAATATTTATTCTAATTTGCGTAAGACATGGCACGTTCACAAGCAGATGTTCACATACCATATAACGTCACAGCAAAGCAAAAGAAGGTTAGCTGAAAAGAAGTACGCGTAAGAAAACGTTATAAAATCACAAAATAAATTTTAATAAATTTAATAGGTATTTTTGCATTCACTTTTTCTATCATGACGTGAATAGATATTCCTTAGAAAATATATTCATGCATATTATAATTGAAATTTATGGGGTATATCAATGTAATATTAGTTTTAGCAGAGTATATTTATAACAATATGAAAGGAAATTGGTTTAAATTTACATAATTAATGTTTAAGTCATTGATGAAAATTTCCGATTTTATATTTATTATTTAATTCATAATATAACTTCATATACTTTAATCAATGACACACGCATATTTAAGATTTATTATGTTTAGGATTACATTTAATTTCTATATTCCAATCACTGAATTTAGAGTTGAATGTTTTAAAAATTATTTGGTTTTACATAATTTCCGAATCAATTTTCTTTTAAACGGATTTTTTATTTACTTCAAAGACTTGTGACTTAAAAGTGTACAAAATCATTTTCACCGAAAACAAATTGAGAAGCATAACGGTGAAAGAAATCTAAGGGTATCTAACATTTTTAAAAGATTTTAGTTCATAAATTTATTCCAAACAAACTAAAACATTTGTTTTGTTTCTTAACAAAATTTATTGCAACTCAATTTTGTTTGCATGGGTTACATATATTAAAAATGTTTTTAAATTCTTCAGCGTTTCTGAGTGAACATATATGTAGTTAGGTATTATTTTGTATCAATCAAATTTTATTAATTGTTAAGGTGTTCCTTACTTACATAAATGTATCATTTAATGTAATGACTATTATTAATTCATTAATTTTATGACCAAATAAATATAACGAAGAGTGACTGAAAGTTTGTTCTTTTCAATGGAAATTTAATCTACTTAATGCGTTTGAAAAAAATCGACTTAAGCGGCCGATATCCTTCATTTTGTATTTTAACGGAAATTGAAGAATTTACGTTAAATTCTGCTTGACTGCTTGCTATTCAGCAGAACCAAGTCACAAATTTTTCGATTTTAAACATTTAATTTCAGATACAAATATTAATATTGTTTTGCCTTAGTTTACGCCTAAATAAACACCTAAACAGTTATTTAAAAATTAATAAATTGTTTCATTTCCAAATATTACAAATCTATTCATCCTTCCAATGATGAGTTTATAGAAAATATAACATAAGTGGAACCTTATTGTATAACATTTTGCTCGTGAAAATGAAGTTCATGGAACTTAACTGCAGGTCAATGAGAATTTAGAAGCAAGCTGCACGATAGTGATTATCCTAATAATATATCAGTGCAGAATTCTACTTCATGAAGTAGAACAAGAGCAATTTTTACTGGTCGAAATGTTAAACGATATCAAATGCTAGTGACTTTTGACGGGAAAAGGAATGAATTGGATTATATATGTATATATATTTTTTGTCTTAAGATTTTTAGTTTTTGATTTTTGTTATTGATAATTTAAAGAATTTTTCATTTTTTGAGTGTTTTCAGTTAATATTTTTCTGGTATTACATCCATTTTTAATAATACATATATTTTTGATGGGGATAGTTACGCCTATAATTCAAGAAAACCCCAACTTAACAGTCTGAATATTGAAAACGTTGTTTTTTTTTAAATTTTCCAAAACATGCATGAACTCAACGAATTATAAATGTACTCAATATTAAATCCTAGAATTGAGAAACAAATTATACTTAAACTTCAGTTAATTTTAAAATTCTGAATTTTAAAATTACAGTAAATCATTTAGTTCTTTAATTTTTCTATAAATTGTTTTTCCCATAACAATCCTCAAGAAATATGCCTATTTATTATAAGATCGTTTCAGAAAATTTAAAATTTAATAAAGTATTTCATGTTTCATATCTTAAACATTTGCTTAAGAAGCTCTAAATATAAGATGTAGTTTCTTGTTCTTCATAACAGCAGCGATTACAGGATCCATTTAAACTAGATCATTTAAACAGTTTCTTAAGTTATAAAGAAGTATGAATTTATCTCCATTGCTAATCAATTTGATTTAAAAATATTAATTGTAGAACATTAAAATGTGTGTTTTACAGTTAATGTAAGTGTTTTTAATGCTTTTTTCTATGAAAAGGAAGTTGTTATAAAAGTTATTTGTATCAGAGGAATAAGAAAAGTCATTCTTTGAATAGCCTTTGTTACAAATCCTATTTGACTCCATAAGTTTCGAAATTTAAATATTCAATATCCTCAACAGTTAATAAAAGACTATTTGAAACAGTGCAAATTTTTCCGTTGAAAGCATAAAATTTGAATATGTCATTCTGAACCAAATAAATATTGCAGTAATCAATTAATCACTTTTATTATTTACATTTGTTTAATTCTATGATACATACTACATTTTTATAGTATGTTATTAACGATTTTATTTTGAGACGTCATTACTTCATTATTTAACCCTACAACTATCTGAAAGTCAATTTAAATTGTTTAAATTGTTGTCCAGGTTTCAATTGAAGATATGCTAGAGAAAGGCATAATCATTTATTAGCAATCAACAAAGAATATATAATGCTCTCTCTCTCTGTTTCTCTGTCTCTCTTTAGTTGGAATCTCTCTTAACTTAATTAAACCTTCTTTATATTCTAATAATAAAATCTTAGTTTACAAATCACTCGTCCCGTTTCCCACGCTTCTTGTTTACAACAGGTTAGACTTTTATTACTCTAACCAGGTTCGATTCGATACAAATTACAAATTCCTATCTGTTGGTCATTATCCTCTATTTATCTCGCTTTTCTTTTCAATTCTATTTTGCTTATATACCACTAATCTTATTTCACTTCATTACGTTTAGTATCTTCATCAATTTTTCTAATCACGTTTCATTTTGTTGGCAATGGGTTATAAATGTATGCATTTCGAATTGATAATATCCTCCGAAGTTAGTGAAGAGGAAACAGCAATTGGCCAACGTCATAGATTTATCTGAGAAAGTGCGATTCAGATCCGCACTTTGCTATTAGCAGATGCAACATTGTATGCATAAAAGCGAAATTTGGATTTTCTTTAAAAGACAATTAAGGAAAAGTAGTTATCAAATACCAGTAATTCAATTACGAATGCAAGCAACTTTAAACTTGTTGTTCTTGTTTCCTTCATTCTTTGTACTGAATTTTGATTTAAGTCATCAAGGTAAGTATGTATCTTTTTAAAACTAATTAGACAGACAATTAATGGTAATTAAATTACCGTTTGGTCATTGTCACTTCTTGTAATTACATTCTTTAGAAAACTAATAAAAGTAATTTAGTGATTCCCTTACAAAAAAGGGTGAGAAAAAGAAAAGTTTTTTTTTTTTTTTAATCAGCTTAGCAATTACAGTTCCGAAATAAGCTATGTAAAAGACAATTTTTTTTTCTCCAGAGCCTTTTAAAATAAAGGGTGAAAATGTATTCCCAGCTTTTAAAAATTAAGTTGTAGGATGAACTATAGATTGTTATACGATGTTGAATAGCGTAACGATAAGTTCCCGAATCTTTTAAAGTAAATATGTTGCAACTTTAAAAGTGTGCAATCAATTATGCAATAACCTGACAACAGTTCTGACTCCAACTCAGAAGATAAGAAATATCACACTAGAAAGATAGGACACAATCATCCCAATAATAATAATAATTTACTTAAGAAATATTTAAAAGAATTTAATATATAGACAAACAGAAGAGAGAATCGTGAAACCAGAATGCGATTCCTCTCTCATCCCTTGCATGTTTTTCACTGCTACCTTATATAGCAGTAATAAAAGGTATGTAGTCACTTCAGCTTCACTTTGTTTGCACTGGCTTGCCTTGTCAGAATAGCCGGCTCATAGTGGTAGAATAGCAATAGTCTGGTGGTGATCACTAGTCACCACAAATGTAAAATAGTTCATGCCGATACTTAAAAATACCTACATTTATTTTTCAAGCTACTATTTTTTTCTTCTTCTTTATCTACTTTTTCTAAGCCTTTGTATTTTAAATATTTGAAAGGTATTAACCCATTTGGCATTTTATATGCAATATTATTATCTCACCGTATCACTTATAAAACTTTGCACGTGATTTATGAATATATTATAATATATATATATATATATATATATATATATATATATATATATATATAGGATCAAGAATTTTTACTATTATGCAATGCATAAAAATAATCATGAGATATATTTATTTTAATCTAGTTTCATTTTTAATTTGCCTGCTACATTAAAAGACCTGAATTTAATTAGATGAACAATGACAACTTCTTAAAAGAAATTCAAATCAAGTATTATATTTCAAATTAATGCTTGATTATATTAGGATATGAATTAAAAAGAAATATCTTTTAAAAAGTTAAACTTTTAAATATTCTTAAGAATATATATTTTAACAAAAAGTAATATGCATATAATTTGTAGACGTTTATAAGTTTAATCAACTTATATTTTGGTAATTGTGGATTTGAAGTAATACGAGAAAATATTTGTTTCATAAAAATAATTAAAGGGGAAGAAACGATTAATTACCTGCAATTAAAATTGTTATAATTGCACAGATTTGATAAATTAAAAATTTCTTTACTCCATATTTTAATCAATGATTAATTACTATGTTGATGTTATCGATTAGAAAGGGTTTTTTTTAAATAAAAGGTGATGTATATTATTTTAATGAAAGCGACCGATGAACCAAACAAAATATATTTTCATTAATTAATTAACAAATGTAACTACATGGTTTAATGATGCACATACTTGAAGCCAAAAAATAGCTACTATTGCAAGATTCTTATACAATTGAGTTGCATTGATCCGTAGAAAAATAATAACAAACTGTTTGCCTTAAAAGAATATTCTGCTAAAATATATTTTGCATTGAAATTAACATCTACAGATTTTTAATAAAAATTTTATTTTTCGTGACTAAAATTTCATTTTGAAAATTCAATAGAAGGAAAAAAAAAAGGGGGGAAGTATAAATTGTCATTTCATTTATACAGAAAAACCATGCCAGTTTAAGATAGAAGCACATGTTCCAAGATAAAATTATTATAATTAATACATCAAATGGCATTTATGTACTAATGCTGTAGAATAAAGCCCCTCATATTTATTTTTAAGTGAATGTATGTAATTAATTATGTAGTAATACTTTTTCTTTTTTTCGTTTCAATGACTCTCAAGAGAATCAAATGTTATAAGACTTCGAGGTAGAATAGAAAAAGGAATTATTAGAAGCCACACACACACCTTGCTCTAATTTTGTTTAGGTGACTCGTAATTTTTTCACGTAACATATAAGTTTCTTTCGAAAGGTAAGTGAAACGCGAAGACGAAAATTACTTTCTCAGAACTGAAACATTCAGCCATCTTCCTGAAAATACTTTCAAGTCCCACAACTATTCGAAAGAATACCCACTACCCTAAGAGAAATGCCGAGACATAAGTCACATCAGTCAGAAATCCGAAAAAGTGCTCCAAATTCTATGGCGAGGTGTTTGAAGACGTTTTTTCCTACTTTTCTGGGTTCCTCTGTAATTATTTTTATTTCTCTGAAAGATGGATGGTATTTTAATTTGACATCTAATTTGATTCGCTGGGTCTATAATTAGAAGTAGAATTGAAAAGTTTGTGTTCTATCAAGCACACAATATATTTTAACACAATCTACACACATATGCTTCACGTTAACACATTTCTTAATAATTGCATGAATATACAAGAATTTCAAATATAAAATGTTATTCTAATATAAAAAATACTATTCTAGATGACAATAATGATGAAACAAATTCAATAACCTCGATACATATTTGATAATATATTCTGTAGATAAATCAAGGATAACTCTATCTCTTATATATGTCTGTATTTAAAGTTATTAAATTGAAATACACCAATATTAGGATATATATATATATATATATATATATATATATATATATATTTACATATATATATAGATTGTATTACATATACATGTATGCATATATATATGCATACATGTATGTATGTAAGTATATTATATACTTTTCTAACTATAATATTATAATGAGTATATTATCGTTAAAAATTACATTTTAATGTCTGTTGGCGTATTTGTGGTTACATTATTGGTTATCACACCTCATAATTCTTGTACAGTTTGGATTTTGCAATGAGTGTGATAAGTCTATTTTGATTACAGATTTTGAAAATGTCTGATATTTCCTTTTTGTTTAAGTTAATGAAGATAACAATTATTATCTATGAATTGGTGAATCAAGGATTGTCTGAGATGGCTTTAATTTTTTTCTTGCCGTTATTACCAGTTTTTGCAAGATACTTTAACCCTATAAGCGTTTTGCACGCTTTTTCCCGTACTGTTCGAGATATTTCGAAAGCGTTTGCGCCGGGTAATCGCGTGTGGCTGTGAACGCACCGAAAGCTGCAGAGCCGTCTTTTTTCGCCTTCACAGGATGTATTCGAGATCGTTTGCGCAGGGATTTTCTGAAATTCCTTTCCCCTCTTTTAAAAGTTTTACATCTTGTTAGATAATTGGGGAGGAACACAAAGAACTTTGACAGGAAATTTTTTGGCTCAAAAGGGAACCCCACTCTTGTCCTTAGGGTTAAGACATTTTCCATTGAGACATTCGTTCAAGAGGGGAAGAGGAAGATTTCCTTTCAAGTGTCTTTGTCGGTCAGCTTGAGTTGAGATTTTATTGGGTTTATGAAAGAAATGCGTCCTTTGACCAAGCTTTTGAGATAAAAATTATTTAAACCAATCCAAAAACGCTTTAAAGTTCAAACACAAAATTAACTAGATTTTATTCCCATTTTTTAATTAACATTCATTTCGAATTTTAGCAAATTTAGATAGAGTAGGAAACCTACTGTTTTATATTGTTGGACAAATTACTTTTTGTATGTTTTCTTTGATTGCTAAAAACTCTTCTTTTTTATTTTTCCTCATACTAAAATTATCAGATAGAGTAAAGATTTTATATTATATCTATAGATCTCGAAAAACATCGCTAAATATATATCTATAAAATGTTTATGTTTAAATACAGAGAATGTATGAAAGCAATAAATACATTCTATTGTTTCATTTGTGTTACTTTAATAACTACTTTCAGTTTTTAAAATAATATTTATTTCCTAATAAAGTTTCATAAATTAAAAAAAAAAAAAAAAACAACGAACGAGTCAAAATCAGAAACGCTTTAAGATTTTCTATCATTACAAATGAATAATTTTTAAGCTTCTGTATTTCTTTACTTTTAAAAATCTCTAATGTATGAATAAAAATAGTACCAAAAATTAAACTTTTTTTAAATATATTAGTTTTTTTTATTCATAATTTCAAAGCGAGGTATTCAGGACAGTTTAAGCACGATCATCAGTTTTGTAACGTCAAGTTTCGAAATGCATCCGAATTTTAAATAACTGAACCACACTTTCCTTCAAATAGAAAAAGAATGCGATTTCCCACTCAAATTCATATTTTTTAAACTTGAATTTTGAAAAATTAGTAATTAATAGCGTCTGCAAACATTTATATTTGTTCATACGTGTAAGTATCAACTGTACATTTGCACAGATACTTTTGAATACTAATTATTTGAAGATTCAAATTTAAAAAATATTCATATGTGTAAAATCCCTTATAATTTATCTTCTGTTAAAGGATAATTGAAGTACATGTAATTAAAATCCGGATATTTTTCGTAATCTTAACAATATACAACTAGGAGTTTTACATAAGCTACCCTGAAAAATCTGCTTTTCAAATTACGATAAAAAATATTTATGTATGGTACATACAAAGTTAAAATTATTAATCACAAAAACTTACAATTCTGTGAAAATTTAAAATATAAAATTCAAAATTTAATATATTTCATCGCCAGCATATTTTCATATATTCCGTAAGTTTTTTACAAATCAGTTAAAAACCGCACGTCATTAGCAAAAAATATGCTGAACAATTTGATGAATATAAAATAAAAAAATTTGCTTGGAAGCAAAGCTGAGATGCTAAAACTTCGGTATACAAAAATTATGAGCATATCTACAATAGTTTCTGAAATAATTATTTTAAAAATCAGTTCGAAATTTGTTCGTTATATTATACGTAATGTTAAATAAAGCGTCAACATAATAAAGTAATAGTTTGATGCATTCACAGATTATTAAAAATAGATATAAGTGACATTATCGCAAATGTTAAAAATTTTATAATTTTAAATTCAATTATAATTTTAAATTAAATTGTACACTGTTATCATACTGGTGTAGAAGGTATAAAACTTACATCTGAAATAGATGGAAAATGCAATATGCAGTGCCATAATCTTGAACAGAATACGGCGTATTCACTTGATAAGGTAGAGTCAGACTTAGGAACAATTATGTTTAGTACAAATATGTTTATTTGTGGATATGTGAAATCTGATTTATTTTATACATGAAATACAAGTTTTGAATATATTGATTTTTATGCTAATGTATTTGTTTTAAGATATGCATATTTATATGTGTATTATATTGAAACGTCAAACTACCCAAAATTATATCTGATTCATTCTTCACTCTAGTTTTTCAGGATTTTGAAACAGGTTTTGCCATTATTCTTGTACTTTTTTATATTTTATATAGAAAAAGACAATTATATAATCGAATTTTTGATCTAATACACACGTATAGCTGATTTTAGGTACAATTTGTCAAATGGACAGAGATTAGTAGAGGAAGATGATTTTTACATATTGTGAATATTTTGGACTGAACTAAGACATATTTTAGTCCCATTACGGTTTGGGAAGCAATGTCGTAAGCAATTTTGCGTTGAGGCTGATATTGAATATAAAAAGCTCCTGTGTAAGTGAGGTGGTTTACTTTGAAACCAGCACACACACTCAGCACAAATAGAGTGCATTTTGAAATTATATGAACCGCTTCGGTCATGTTATTTAAATTTGGAAATAACTACCTTACATTTCGAAAAAAACATCATACTTTCTATAGATCAAAACATACATTCTGCTTTCTCTACATCCAGACATTATTTTTCTATAAAACTTCCCAAGAAATTAAATATGATAACATTTCATGTACAGTTTCTTTTATTGCAATATAGTGCGAGATATGATGATTAATTCATACCCTGTCAACTTCACTGAACTAAAGTGTTTTAAGTGTACTGTTATGAAAAACAAAATTAAAAGGGAAAAGTTTCTCTCGCTGCCAAATTTGTAATAACTGATATGTAAGATGTAATAATCGATGACAATTTTTCGTTAAAAGATATAATACGAATATGTATTTAAAGTTTGAAAACACTAAAGAAACGGAAAAGTGAAAATTAAATTGGGGGTCGAAGATGGTTAGAAATATTTTGACATTTTGTAGAATATATATCCCATTAAAATTTAAAATTATTTATTGAATGTCAAGTTTATTGCCTTGGCACAATGTGGGTGTAGATTGGGTATTTCGTTTAGAGCAGAGGTATTCAAACTTTTGTACTTTGGGAAACCCTTTGAGCTTACTAATATGTTACCTTCATGGAACAGCCTGATCAAACACCAGAAAAATTAGGAAATCAAAGCTCTTTATCCAAATCAAATTTACAAATTTTTTATTGCATTTCTATTTTATCATATTAGAAACGTCTTAGTAAGATTAATGAATGGTAAGGT
>BMAW01069216.1:0-10624 GCA_019974015.1 Nephila pilipes | reverse complement strand
GCCTATGAATATTAAATAAAAGCAACAATTTTTTTTAAATATAACAAATTAATGAAAAGAAATTTTTTTTAATGACTTGGCCGTCATTGTTTCTTATTGCAAAGTATTTTTACGTCTGGAATAATTGTTGAAATCTGCAACCTATTGTCTTCTTCAGCATCCAATCTGTTTCTGTATTTTGTTTTTGTCGCAGCGTTCAAAGAGAAAGATTTTTCGCATATATAGGTTAAAACATGTAATATTAGGTGTCTTAACTCTTTCGGCAATTTCATGATATTCTTTTCTAATGTTAATCAAAAAATACATAATATCAACTTAACTAAATTTTAATTTCAACTGAGCGCATATTAATTTGATATATCAATCAAACATATATAGGCTCAATTGTTTCTTTTGTTGGGAGTTCCGAGGTTTTCTTCTTTTATTGGGTTTAGTTTAGTTTTTTTTTTTATTAACGTCACGCTGGAAGCAACACGAGGCAACGAACCTCGTAATTTTGAACTTCGGTCAAGTGACGAGGACGACTCCTGCGCTGGCGCGGGGCTTGTAACTTCCTCACCACAGAAACTTCTTTTCCTGGGAGTTCAGTGGATTCACATTCTTGAGAAGGATTTGGGATCGAAGATAATTTTTCATTTTGAACAGGATTCAAGAAATGTTTTTTGCAGATCTGATAAATTTTTGACCAAATTAATTTTTACATTTTTATTAGAATCAGCGTTACCATCCACTAAAATAAAATGCAAATTACCAAAGCATTTCATATTATCTTTCAAAATAGATTCGGCCTAAAATTTCAATTTTAAAACATTGGCGCTAATTTTACTTCATACCTTGAAAATAATGAATAAGTGTGTGATTATTCACCTGATCCAAACAACCAGCACTAATATGTGACCTAATGTGTCTAGATTACTATATTTGAAACACGTGACTTTTACGAAATTTAAGATTTTATTTCATACTTAAAATATTTATTTTTACAAGCAAACTACTTTTGAGAATTCAATCTTCTATAAAAATTAAAAATTTTACTAAAATTCTGGCGCTTTGATTAAGCAAATAGTCCCTGATAGCAAATATTAATCATTACTTTTTTTCCAAACATGCAAACAATCTTAAATTTTCTTGGTCTCGTATTCAACAATGAACATAGGATACTTTTCCCGGTTAAAATCATGATATTAAAATTTATTATTATTATTTTTAAATGACAGATAAAAGAATTTTTGTGTTGTTTGAAGCAAACAAAAATTTTTCAACTATTAATCCACCAATTTTTTCAAGCTATATTATTTTATTCTCCATTTGTTGAAACACTTTTATTGAAACTGAATAGATCGGTCGAACATCTTCCAAGTTCTGATATGAATAATATGAACTCCATTTCTGCCTGCTTGCAGCCCGCCATGCAAGATTCCCCCAAGGCAACGAAATTGCTTATCAAAGCGTCGGAACGAATCATAAAAATGCCCAACCCAAGTGAGGGTTGTCGACCACCCGCGTCTCAAGAAGGGAAAGGAACAGTAGCTTTTTGCATTTTCGAAGAATTTGTGAATGGAAAGCGACAATTTTAGCAACCTTTAGATGTGCTTAAGTACACCGCTTTCGGAGTAGCTTTACACAAAAAAGTAAAACGCTTGGAGGGTTAAGATTTGAGATGGATTTGGATACAAATAATTTCTACTGCTTAGATGAAATTGAATGATGATGAAATTGGAGAGAATCTTCGATATTCTGAATGTAGTTCTAATAAATTAATGGACAATTGTAGAGTTATAATGATACCTGTAATATATATTTATCAAACTTACTTTACAAAACACATGTTTTCTGTAACAAAAATTATATTAACAAACTAGATACATTTAATAAAAATTCAAATTAATATGGTTACACTAGGAAAAGGGAAATAAATAAAAGTATTCGCAATAATTGTAATTATATTACAAAACTAAGCCATACAAATGTGATAATAAGGGTTAAAAATTTTAATGTGATGTTAATGAACAATATAATCGCATTTCTGACTTTATTGTTGGTGAAATGATAACAGTATTTATTTATCAAAATGTAAAACAATTGTCAATGAAAATCTAAGTGGAACAAACATCTAACTGAATAAACGTTGCACTGGATTACCATAGATTCGATCCTAAAAACAAAAACTTCAAAAATAACCAAAAAAATTAAGATAAGTCTTTTACATAAAAATACTGATATCACGATCCTAAAAATCGAACTAAAGACTACAAAAGGATTCTGGGGAAAAACATTTTTTAAAGTTTTACAATACTTTTTAATATAACATTCGGAATGTCCTTTAATTCAAAATAATGATTTTACAGGTTACAAAACACAAAGATAATAAAGAATATTTTTTACAAAAATGTAAGCAGTAGTAGAAATAAAGAAATTAAAAGTAAAATAATTAATATTAATAGATATATAAGGAAAATCCTAATTAAAATTGAAATTACAAAACGTGTTTGTGATTTAAATAACAATTTTGAAAATATTAAATATATTATTTTAATTTAAAAAAAGGGATTTATATCATTCTGGAATACTTACCGGATAATGATAACAAGATAGATAAACAAAATGCATATTATTAAAGATATTACTTACTATCTAATATATAAATGTAAAATAAAAGATTGCCAAAAAACTACAGTACATAATTTTGTGGTTTAAATTTTGTGAATGGTGCTTTAATAAAATTAATGTCAATGATATTTTTGCTAAACATAAGAAATTTCTTTCAATTAAAAGTATTACAGTTTAAAAAGTTCAAAAACATAACGAAATACGTCTGTGATTTTAATTATAATAATATTGAAGATATGAAGAAAGAACTAAAATTTAATTGTGCAGAATAAAAGTTGTTTACTGAAATGGTTGATAAACATGTTATTACTGGTGAATAATAAGGGTTAGGTATTGAGAAATGTTATGGAAATGGGTATAAATTTTCAGATAATGATCACAAATAGTGACTGTTAAAAAAAGGGGGGTTTGAGTTTCTGAAAACAATAATTATATTAATGATATTACTATTAAATATAGTTTCCCAGTGAAGCTTTTAATGAATATAAAATACTACATTTATAAAGATATTAATTCTATAAATTTTGAAAATAATGATGGGATTAAAATATAAGAATTTAAAAGAATTAGATTCACAAAAAGAGTTTAATATTTGTTATGTTTATAAAGCTCCAAATAATTATTAAATTATATGAAAATACAGTTATATATTAATTATTAATAAATATGTTCAAGATAATAATGATTATTTAGAAAAAATTTTTATAGCAGAATATAAAATTTATTAATAGAATTACAACTATATACAAAAAATAGACTTACAAATTATTAAAACACTCACTAATAGTTATAATCCTTTCATTACAATAGCAAGTGAATAATTACAAAAAATTATCATTAGATACTACAAATAAATTCAATAAAATAGCTATTATTAAAAACAGTTCAGTTATTAAAAATTAAAGAGACATTTCTTTACTATTCATAATTCTGATTTTGTGAAGACCACGTAAAGACCACGTAAATTCGATAGACCGGATGTTCAAGTTAAGATACTGTTTATTACTTACAAGGATTACAATACTGATGAATTAATTTCGTATATTAAATTTAAAAATTATGTTACTCTTGTACTTTTAGAAAACTGTTTTAAATAAAAGGAAATTTTTTTAACAAACTGGAGGTTTTCCCCATGTGGACCTACGATTAATATTTTAGAGAATATCTGCTTATACTATTATAAAAATAATTATGTAAACAGAGATAATTTTATTACATATAAATATGTTGATGATCTACTTGCTTTGTATTATAATAAGGATTCTGAAAGGAGAAACTTATAGCTCACCTTCTGATCTGGATATCTAAATTTAAATCAAACTATTAATAGTAATTATGAAACAGAATATTTAGATAAATAATTGATTATTATTAATAATAGTTATTTTTAGAAATATTTATGATTAATGAAACAGTTTTAATTCTCGTATTATACAGCCTCCAAGCGTTTCATTTCTTGTGTGAAACTATTATTATAATGTTCAATTTAAGTACATCTATCGGTCACGAAAAGACTTCCCTTTTCATTCACAATATCTTCGAGAAAGCAAGATGCTTCTATTCCTTCCCTATTTTAAGACGAGGCAGGTAGGGAACATCCCCATGGAGAGGATATTTTTATTACTGAGAATGGTGTCTTTGTATATTAGAGGAATTTCTTTTAGAGGAATTCTATAAGATGCAAAAATTAAGAGGAATTCTCTAAGATAGAGGAATTCTCTAATTCCCTTTCTCTTTGTGGGTGATTACTCATTCACAGCAGTTGAGTGGCTTCAGGTGAATCTTTTCTGAATGACCGTTACGTAGTTTAAAGGTCAGATGCCCACTTGAAAACTGTCCACTCGAATTGAATCTATGTAAAGCTACAGACTTATAATGAGTAAAAAATTATGCCTGAAAAATTAGCATGTCAAACGTTGAAAAAAAATTTGTTTCCTTCAAACAAACAAACATTTCTCTTTTTTCAGTCCATTTTGAAAACAGAAAAAAAAATTATTTTGATTTTGGTATCACGATTTGAGGTAAGAGATAGCACCCTATAATTTTTGTAGAATTTAAGACCAAGAAAACACATATGCATATTTTTTTAAAAAACTGCTTAGTACATTGTATGCTTCTCTAGACTCATGCAGTCTGCCTTTGGTGTTTCGAGAAATGCCACGCCTAGCGTTTACCCATGGCTGTGATTAGAGATATTCTAAAGTGACCAATTTTTTTTTATAAAAGAAGTACCAGTGGCGTATCATTGTATATGATAATTAGATTTCTGAAATGAAACCTGAGCTCTCTCCAATCAGTTATATTTTTATTTTAAAATAACTTGAACAGTAATTTTCATATTTTAATTAATTTAAATTTCAATCCTCAAGATTATACTTTTCTGTTGAATGCATTTTTTCGGTGCTAGTCTATTTTCTTTGTATAGCGCATTCACTTCAGAACAACTTTAACTTAGCGAAAATGCCCTCTGTACATTACCATTTATGCCAAGGCAACATATTATACATTCAATCAATAATTTTGAATTTAATGGGGATACATATTATACTTTAAAAAATATGAAAATATTTCTAACCTCCTACTATCCACGTTTAATTTTTCATCTTTTTATTTCTTTAGACTTTTATCCTTTAAATACATATTCTTATTTATCTTTAAATGAAAAGTTGACTTCGATAACTTTATCTTTCAATTCAGTCAGTACAAATTCGATTGTGGAGGAAACTTCAGTAAAGTTGACCAACTCAATGTATTTATAACAAATTCTGTTAACAATTTTAACTTATATAAATGTATCCTTAATCCCTGGATTAGAACCCTAAAAAATTGTTAGTTTATTCTGAAGTGTTAAAGGTACTAATTCATCATATACCGTTTTATATTGCTAAACATTATCTGAAATTTTATCATATTTAATATTTGGTTAGTTTTATAGAAAAATGATGCCTAGTTGTGGAGAAAACAGAGCATAACTGTTGATGTATCGTTTTGAAAGAAGGCTTTCGTAATTGTAGGGAATTCTTTCAAATTTAAATAATATGACTGATGAATATCATGTAATTGAAAATGCACTAATATGATGGTGAAAAAGATTGGATTTAAAATTATAAAATTCTTAATATAACCTACAATGTCATTTATACTTATATTTAACAATCTCTTAATTAATCAAATTGTTACTTTATTATGTTGACGCTTTATTTAATATTAGATGTAATATAACTAACAAATTCTGAACTGAATTTTATGGTAAATATTTCAAAAAGTGTTATAGATTTGCTGATATTGTTTTGCATACCGACGTTATAGCATCTCAACTTTATACCATTTAAAAATTTTATTGTATTCACTAAAGTTTGCAGATGTCTTGCTGATAAAATGCAGAGTTTTCTACCGAATTGCTCAAGACTTAGGAATATGGCAAATTTTCTGGCGATGCAATATATCAAAATTGAATTTTAATATTTTAAATATTCATAGAACTGTAATATTCATGGTAATTAATTTTGTACGGTAATTAATTTTGAACTGCATATGCGGATACAGAAATAATTTTGTTTGTTAATTCAAATGAATATTTTCAGGGCAGCTTATATAAAATTCCTAGTTTTCTTTGAAATTACGAAACATTTCTAGATTTTAATTACCTGTACTTCAGTTAACCTTTAAAAGAAAATAAATTGTGATAGGTTTCATTCAGATGGATATTTTTAAAACTTGAATCTTCAAATAATTTGTAACATAATGCATCTGGAGAAATTTACAATAATCAAATATAAAGGTAGATACACAATTTTGTATAATTATTCGAAGATTCAAGCTTAAAATTATAAATTTAAGGAGAAACACTCATTTATCATCTTTTTGAAGGAAACTGAAGTTCAGCTGCTTAAAATTCGGAAATATTTCCTTAAGTATTTTGGTATCTTAAAAATAAAAAGGACTAGTGACTATATGTAAGCTGCCCTGAGCACCTGACTTAGAGATTATGAAAACAACTAATTGATTTAAGAAAATCTAGTTTCTTTTGTCACTTGATATTTTTATCAATATATAAGAAAAGGTTTCTAGTTATATAATACAGAAATATGAATATTATTCGTTTGTAATAGTTAGAAGGTTTGAAACGTTTCTAATTTTATGAAATTCATTTATTCCACTTTATAATGAAATAATCAATATCTTAAAAACTGAAAGTATTGATTTAAATAAGATAAATGAATTAATATAATATATTCATATTTGTTTATATATGCTTCGAAATTAAACATACATTTCATTGCTATTTATTCAGCGATATTCTTAGAGATTTAAAAACATTTTAGGGAAACGTAAAAACGTTTGATAACTTTAATGTGAACTAAAAAAAATGTGAGGTAACGATACAAAAAAGACACAAATAAAGTAATATGTCCAACTATATAAAATAGCAAAGTCTCCTCCCTCTCCATAGTTTGTTAAAGCTTCAAATTAATGATAAGAAAAAGTGAGTATAAAATCTAATTTATTCATTAAAGTGGGGTTTTTTTATTCATTTAAGCAATGGGTTATATCATGAAAATTCTACATCAAATAATGTATACTGCTGTTTGTAGAAAATGCAACACCATGAAAGAATCATCAGAATCAAATGAAATTTAATGCAGAAACGACTTGTACTGATACAAATAAATGATGAAATTTTCAAAACAAAAGAAACAAATTAAGCGTCCGAAATCAGTATTTGGTGCAGCCACCATGCGCTGCAATAAGTGCTGCTATACGACGTGGCATGGAGTCAAACAGATGTTGAATATCTGCTTGAGGAAGAGAATTCCATATCGCTTGTATGCGCAACCAAAGTTCGTCTTTGGAAACTGCAGGACGCGGATCACGAGCGAGACGCCGACCAACCATATCCCACACGTGCTCAATAGGCGACATATCCGGTGAATAAGCAGGCCAAGGAAGAAGTTGCATGCGTTGTGCTGAACAGAAGTCTCGAACAGTCCGCGCAACATGTGGGCGTGCATTATCCTGCTGAAAGATAGCTCCAGGGATGCCTTGAAGGAAAGGAACGACTTCGGGCTGTAGCACTTCACGGACGTACCTGTTGCTATTGAGATTACCCTCAATTCGTATCAAATTGGATCGTCCATGATACGAAATCGCACCCCAGACCATAACTCCGGGTGTTCGACCACTATGTCGTTCAATAATACACTCAGGAAGGCAGCGTTGACCGGCATAACGTCTAACACGAACACGGCCATCATGGGTCCACAAATTGAAGCGTGATTCATTTGAAAAGACAACTTGGTGCCAATCAGCTCGCCTGTCTCTGTGCTCAAGAGCCCACTGCCGACGCAGCCGTCGATGATTCGCCGTGAGGGGAATCCTGTATAAAGGCACCCTTGCACGCAATCCACGGCGCAGCAGACGACGACGAATTGACGAAGCCGACAATTGTACACCTGTAGCAGTAGACCAACGTGCTGCCAGCTGCCTGGAGGAAGCTGTGCGATCATTCACCGCCATGCGGAGCAGGTGTCGATCATCGCGCTCTGACGTCACCTTCTGTCGTCCAGTGCCTGTTTTTCGAGTTGTTCGGTGCTCGTCGGTCCACTGCTTCCAAACTCGCATCACTGTGGAACTGTTCCGCTGCATACGAGCTGCTATTGCGCGATAGGAAAATCCTCCTTCTCGAAGGCCGATTATCCTCCCTCGTTCAAACTCCGTAAGTTGCTTGAATTTCTTATTCTTCCGTCGTGGAGGCATACTCAGGTCTCACTAAACGTTTGCCACTAACAAATAATCATAGACTTTTTTCAACGTCCCGCTACAGCACTTTATTTATACGCTTTCAGCATCAATTCAGAGGGCGCTGCGCGCGCCGCGCACGCGCGATGGCTCTGAAACTTTATTAATTTGCATAATATCCTATAATTGACATTTGCTGCGAATTTCATTTGATTCTGATGATTCCTTCATGGTGTTGCATTTTCTACAAACAGCAGTTTATTTAATTCAAATGTAAAAAATAAAATTCCAAGCCAATCGGACATGTCGTCACTTATTGATATCCAGTACAATATTGGAAGGCATTACATAAATTCTTACCGTTCCCCATCCTTTTGAACGAATGCATAAACTATAAGGGGAAGAGCGGGGTTCCCTAAAGGGCCTTTAAAGTTCCATTCAAATTTCATTGTGTGTTCGGAACCCTCCCTAATTACCTACCAGGATCTTAAACGTCTAAGGAGGGGAAAGTAATTCGCAAAATATAATTTAATTTGACGATAGTGATATATGTGTGTGTAAGTGAAGCTGATTGTGGGAAGAAGATATGGATAGTTGATTATATAGTGGTTAGGAAGTAGATGTAAGACTGTTAGAAATTAAAGTAAATTAAGTTAGTTCAACCTCGTTGATTAAAATTATTTAGAAGTGGCTCCGGATTCGAGTAAAAAGTAAATAATCAAACCTGAAATATCCGAGAAGCGTCTAACTCAAAATGGATGAATTAGTAAGCTTGAATTTAAGTGTAATTCTTAGGTAGGGTTCAAGAGTGTTGAGGATTATTTTGAGGGAGAGAATAAACTTGTATAATCTGTGAAAAAATTAAAACAATGTCATTGTTTTTATTTAACTGACATCCCTTCAATTGGAAGTTTGTGATAATATTGATTATTTCATTAAACTTTACTATTTTTAAAAAATTCAATAATAATGATGGTTAGTGTTACAAAGGTTTCTAGTGAAAGCCTGTCACAGATGTTTGCATCGATTGATGGATAATTATTTCCCAGTTCATGAAAAAAATTAAAAAATCAAAGATAAAATATTGTGCGGAAAAATAAGAATTATTTAAATACATTTGTGACAAAAATGAATTATAAAATCACAAAAAAACTATTATTTGATTTCCTCGTCCTTCTAAAATTTCCTCTACGGTTCTAACAGTTGACGGAAATATAGGAAAAAGAAGTTCCGGTTCCTAATTTCACATTTTAAAGGAGCAGTGAGCTAGTTTATCGCTTTTAATGATCGTTTTACTTATCTTGAAGTGTTTTAAAACAGAAAAATAGTATGAATGTGTTTTATTTTTTAATTAACAACATTAATCTGGAAATATACTTAATGATATAATGAAATTAGTTGAAGTAAAATTTTCTAAAAGTATATAGTAATTTGAAAAAATATGTTAAAAGTAATAATTGAAATTTAAAAAAAAATGATATGGTTTGAAGATTAATCTTTCATTTTTTCAAATTAATTGAGCATAGGGTTCCTCAAACGTTTTTCGCTTAATGTGTCTGGAACTAATTATGGAATTCTGATGAAATTTGAAAGAGAAGTTATACAAAACATTTTCTCTTTAATTCTAAAAAATCGGATAAGATACGAAAATGTTTTAGAAGTTAATTACCGATGTTATATATATATAACAGAATTAATTAAATAATCTATAATATCTGAGTTTCTTTTAAGCTATTAAATGTGATATACATTTAATCATTTTACGTTGATAGTTGAAAAATGTATTACATTATTTTTGATGACTCTAAACAAGTATTTATCTGTCTGCGTGGCCTATATTGAAAGCTGTTACTTTCATGACAGACTGTAAAAGTATCAAAGTCGTTGGGAGAGATAGAACAAAAATAATCAAAATTATTCATTCCAGACAAATCAAAAGCAAGAAGGAATTGAAATTATATTTTTTAATTCATGCAGAAAGTATCAATTAGTAAAATAGCCAAAATGAATGGAGATCATGAGTATTATGAAGTTCAAAATAGAAGGGAGATTCAGATTGAAATAAATTAATATCTTCTTTTAAGTGAACTCATTACTACCTATCTTCTTATTAAATCCCAATTAATGTAGTGGTGGGTAAAATGAAATATAAATACAAGGTAGGCTTTGCAAAATAAAATATGTTCATGTTATAAAATGTGTTTTTGTGACAATTTAGTAAAAACTGTTTTTTTTCCCCTTTGTAAACTTATTATTAATTGAATCTGAAGAGGAA
>BMAW01069214.1:0-27353 GCA_019974015.1 Nephila pilipes | reverse complement strand
CTAAAATCTATGTATTAATTAAATATATTTCATAAACTTGTGCAAGTAGGTACCTATTCTCTTTGTGTTCACAGTATTTGTGACTTGATTAACTTGAATATATAACAGGTCAAATGAAAAGTCCCCGGCTTACCATAGTAAAACACATTTTTTTGGCAAAATTAATTTTTTTTATTCAACATAATTCCCTTCAAGGGTGATACATTGATTATAGCGACCCTCCAACTTTTCGATACCATTTTTGTAGTACGATTTGGCCTTTGCTTCAAAATAGGCCTCAGTTTCGGCGATCACATATGGATTTAATTCTAGTAGCGCCATCTATGTGTCAGGCCGGGGACTTTTCAATTGACCTGTTATATTGCACTCCCTGACTAGTTTTGGAAACCTCTTAAGAAGTGGTCTGCAAAAGGCAGAAACAATCAGCAAGTGGTCTAAGGAACAAAAAAAGTTTTGGAACTTCTGAATTAAGTGTTAAGTAGTGAATCTTAGGCTCGGTTTGTTTCTTTTTTATTATAAATTATATTTTATTATAAATATTATTATTATAAATTTCAATATCTCATTTATATATTAATCTATTTGAATTATATCAGATAATTCAAATAGATTAATATATAAATGAGAAATTTTTCAAAAGTCGTATAAGTCCATTTTGTCTTATTACGAGTTAGATTTGTATATAGAGTAGAGTTAATCAATGCAAAAGTATTGGTAAATGTTAATTTGTGAAAAATCATGCTCCATTGAATTTGATTTTAATTATAATAGGAGGATTTCTGTATCTCATGATAATAACCATTAACTCATTTTTTTTTCTAAAGTGGATTTTTACTGTTTAAAAAAAAAAAAAAAATAGCTTAATTCTACTCTTCAGAAATGTTTCATAAGTGTAATTTTTTAAAATATTTTTCAAGATATCTTTATATAACCTCCATTGAAAGTATACATTTAAGTTTAGTTTTTATTAACGTCGCACTAGAAGCAAACACGAGGGCTATTGGCGACGGACCTCGTAATTTTGAACCACGGTCAAGTGATGAGGAAAGTATATATTTAAGGATTTTGTTAACTAATTACATAAGTGTATTCATTTATTCAAAATTTTCATTTTAAAATTTGTTTTCAATGAAGTGATTTTGGTAAGTAATTGTGGGAAGCGTACAAGGTGAATTGTAAATCAGATTTTACATATCTCGGTGCTTTTTACCCATAGCATAAGAGATGCAGATAATCAAAGAATTATGTTGTATTCAGTGATGTATACTGAAATAACACAGTTTTAAGATGGTAGCTTCGCAAAATGTCTTCCTTAATTTCTTGTCTAGAAAATTTAATGACTTCTTGAAAGTTTTTTGTGTTTTCAATGCAGAGTGGGGAAATAAATTATTTTCTATTTACAGCTAATATTTATCTAAGGACATCATTTAGGTAAAATTGTGGATCGTAATTGATATAGTGCATTGTTTTTATGGGAAATTTAAGAGGGTATCTTTATTTTTATTGTGAAGTATATCCTATATATATTTAACAAAAAAAAAATTAATGAGTTATTAATAATTTAATCATATTTATATTTTTTCTCATCACGTTTTTGTATAGCTGGCCATTTTACATACCAATGCCGAAACTTTTTGAAAATAAATCCAGATAAAGACATTGTATTGGATATCAGTAGTACCAGCTCAGAGTCTGAAGAAGACTTTATATCTCCCTTAACAAAACTCAGAGGTATTATTACAATTGTTCTTTTAAAATTATTGGCCTTTGCAAATTGTTATGAGTTTAATTCCTATTCAAATGTTTTGTTAAATTTTTACCTTATTTACAACTAATCAATTTAGATTTTTCAATGAATAAAAAAAGATTTTCATTTATTTATGCAGATTTTAACTTTTTTAAGATTTTCATTTACTTAGTGGATTTTTTTCTTGATTCCAATACTTATTGCAAAAAAAAAAAAGGAAATATTTTTCTCGGAATTTTTTATTTTAAGATTTATTCTAGACTTTATAAAATAAGATTAATTTTAGTTTTCAAAAAAAGTTTGTGAAAGAAAATCTGTAAGATTTTTTCTGTATGAAATATAACAAAAAAAAAGTTAGAATATAAAGTCGAAAATCATCACTTTTCTTGCTTTGTTACCTGATGTTACAGCTCCTTTTCTGTATCGTTTAATAGTTAAAAGACACAGAAAGACCTGTATAATATTTTTAATGGTTGTAAAGCTTAACATATGAATTGATAAATTGTACTTTTTAATATTTTTTGTGTTAAAATCCACTGTTAGAAGTTTTTTTTAGAATTTGATAAGGTGAAAAGAAAATTCTAAAATTGGTTATATTTTGATGCATTTGCTATTGATGGAAATCAGATTTATTAATTATAATTATTGCACAAAGTGTAATTGTATGTGTATGTAACAGAGGAAGAAAAGAAACAAGAAGAAAAAGAGAAATCATCAGGACATTCCAAATCTAAAAAGTAAGCACATTTTAATTGTTTGTGTTATAGCATATGTATAATAAATTATATATATATATATAGTGTTCTGTATTTTTTAAAATATGAAAACTAACAAATGAACAAAATTTTATTATTTTTTTAATCTACATATTATATTCTTTATCATTTTCTATTCTTTTAACAAATTAATAAATGAACTTTTGGTGCAGATCCTTTTTGCATTTTCCTATTTGTGAAAAATAAAATTTTTTCACTCCGAGATTCAGCAAATACTATTTACTAAATAAACTATATTTTGAAGATTTTCTCTAATTCATTTTGCTTTTAAAATATTTTCAGACGTCATCGATCGCGTTCTCAACATCTGCCTCCCTCTGAAAGCGATTCTGAAAAAGATTCAGGCTCTAGATCTAGAAAACATAAGAAAAAGAAGCACAAGAAGAAACACAATCATCATAAGACAAGTCTTAAGAAAAATAAATCAAAGAAATCCCATAGACATGAGCGGGAATCTAGCTGATATTCATTAGAGTGAAAATGAAACTATTCAAACTTGAGTATGATATTCAGAATCATTTCTGTTGTAATATTCACAACAAAAGAAGCACTAATGTATATTTCTATTCATAACATACTTGTTGAGATTTTGGTATTTCTAACGATTATAATTTGTTAAAGCTGTTTATATAAATTTTTGCAACATAATGTCTAATGAAAACTGCTTTGTAACTAATTTTAATTCCCATGTTTATGAATTTTTGTTATATATTTAAATTAAACAAATATAAGTTATTTTTCCACATGTGGATGAGGAAAAATTATTATATTCGTAACAATTGTACTCACTTTTTCTCAAATGTTATTGGAACATTTACATATTTGTGAATGTATATAAAAACATTGTGTAGGTGTATTTAATATTTCTGTACCATATTATTCAAAAGGATGTCCAAATGTGTTCTAACCATTTACAGTAGTACTTCCTAATAAGGGTCACCCACCAAACCAGATATTTTGTCCCTTTCAAGAAGTACTGGGGGGATGCCAGCTCAGGTGTCGTTCTCGTCACTTGACTGTGGTTCAAAATTACGAGGTCCGTCGCCAATAGCTTCGTGTTGCTTCTAGTGCGACGTTAATAAAAAACTCAAACTTCAAGAAGTACTGCTAAATTTTCAAAAATTGGGATTATACATATATATCACTGACAACATACTCTTTTTGCATGATAAATATTCCGTTAAAAAAAAAAGAATAGAGACATTTTGTTAAAAATTAATATAAAAGTAGTTTCTAATTTAAATGCATCTGAATTAGAAATAAAATAAATGTATGTTTTGATTGCAATGTGTTAAAATCTATAAAAAAAAGATGCTATTTAAGATAAATGTTCTGCATAAGAGGAATTTATGTAAATTAAAGTTATTGCTAATAGCAAAAATTAAAATGTTCTTATCCACTAAACTTCCTTTAGAAATATTTTCTACTGTGATGAATGTTGCAAGACATTAAGCTAAAAAAAAAAAATCTGCTAATTTTTCTTCTGGGTATAAATGATATGTTATATTTATGTTTAGTCTTTCAAAGTTAAAGATTGACAATCTTAAAAAAAAAATGTTCTTCTAAATCTTTTATTATTTTTTTGAGTTCATTATGAAGAAATTGTTACCAATGGAATCAACACTTGCTTTACTACCATTACAAAGATTACTCTTAATGACTGATGCTGTTACCAATGTTACAATGATAGTTGATGCAATTGCTTCCAGTATTTTTAGAATTCTGCACGAGATATATTTCACTGTGCATGTGCTATGTATAAGTATTATCCATTGCCATTGAGAATACAGCAGTTGTCCATCAAAATTAATAAGTGATGGTTAATTACACGATTCTCAGCTGAATATTTTTTTAATTTGTGGGAAAATCAGCTTATTGATTTTACTACACAAACATCTCTTTTTTTCTTCCATTATCCTCAATTTAATAAGAGGTTTTGTGTCTGTATTTGTATAGAAAAGGGAGTGTGCTCTTATTTTTTTTTTTTTAACATTCTGCATTTTACTAGTTATTCACAAATTTTAAAAACAAATGTCCTGAAAAACATGTGATCCATTCAGAACCATTGGATTTTATAAATTAGAATGTTAAGATTTTAAGATAAGAGGCCATCTATTGTTCGTAATATGAAACTTCCATATTTTTTTTTTTTGTGTTCATGTATTGCTTATTCTGAGTCTTATTTTTGAAAATATGGAATTTTGAATAACCCTGCATTTATATAGAAATTTTTTTAAACAAGAAACCGAAGATGTTATTAGTCATTATAAATGCTTTGGATGCATCTCAGAACTTCTGTTCTTTGTTCCAAGTGTATAAAAATGTCGTACCCCTCAAATAGGTTCTTGTTCATAAACTAACTTTCAATAAATCCTCATGTAATAAAAGTGGAGGATTTTTCCGATTCTGTAGCAGAAAGCTGAACACATTTAAGATAGGCTGCAGTTGTTTGTAAAGCTGTATTTTTTTAAGTATATTAGGATGTTAACTTTATTTTTAGATAATGGTCTGCATTTTTTATTCAATTAAACAGATCATAGAACTGTTATATATCGGATAACAAAGAAATGAATGTGACAAAGTTTACAAATAAATTGTATCTGATTTTGAACATAGCATTCTGGTTGCTTGGGGCATTCCATTTGAGAAATTGTTAGGTAATTAACACATTTTTGTAATCTAGCATTAAGAGTATGTAGAAAATGTATTATTTCAGGCTTTATCTCCCATTAAACAATGCACCCATTACCAACATTTTTAATAAATATCTTATTCAAATACTTCCCCAGAACCATCTGGGAAAAGGTTACAATAATTTTCCCCAAACCGAATCAAAATCATAAACTACCAAATAATTATAGACCAAAAGTCTTCAGTTAAACTTATAATGGAACTTCTTTTTTAACTTTCGATAGAATTCTAATGAATAGAATTCATACTCATAATACCAGATATATAATTCTGTAACTGGAGAAAGCTGAGCATAATTAATTTCATTTGTGTAGTCAATACTGAAAAGAAGAAACAAAACTGGTGAAGTTTTTCTAGACATCCAAATTTCGAAGATGTTGGATGCCAATATCTGGAGATTTTGGGCATCCAATACTGAACATGATGGATGAAACTTAACTTTCCCGACTTATAAGCATTATTGATAAGTTTTTTTAACACTATATTCTAGATTCAGCTTCTAGTCTGAAGCATCAAACACTGAGATTATCCAAACTGATATACCACACAAGTATATAATCTGTCCCCATTTTGTATAACATCTACACTTGTAATTTACCCCCATACCCTGATACACCAGCATCTCGATATTTACAGAGGAAACAGCCATATTCACTCTTTCAAATAACAGATAAATACAAGACTGTAAACTACAAGGGTATCTTTTATTATTATTTAAGGGTAGGGATTTTATTATTATATAAGGGTAACATTATCTTTTGTATTATTAATAAAAGGGAAAATACTTTTTTCTGTTTCTTTCACTTATATGGATTTATTCCATTTGAATTTAAAACCAAACAAGAAATGATAGCTACCAAGAGCTGTTTGATGCATTAAATATAAAATAAAATCAGCATGACTTATGTTTTATACAAATGCTATTTGGTACTTTATTTCACATGTTTCCAATTGTTTGTAACATTTTTATGACTTAATAAAGTGAACTATAAAGGCAAAAATTGCCACTAAAGAGTATAAGAATTTCTTGAGATATTATGTTTTATCATTTGTTTAATACAAAAAATAGAAATTTTTAGAATTTTCCACAGAACCACCAGTTGGCGACTCTGCTAGACCCCTCCCCCCTTCAAAAAAAAACATTTTATAAAAATAGAATGTAATAGTAAGCAGGATTTTTAGTTTTAAAATGGATTATATTTACTTGGTAAAAAAGCCTTGGTCTAGTTTTAAACCAGCAATTTTACAGAACTGGAAAACAATATCACTTTAACAGAATATCATTAGCAGAAAACCAGGTTAAGAAAATTTAGAGGGAAAATAAGAATTTTTTAAATCAAAATTACGAGAGCAATTTTTTATGAGCTGAAATCAGTGAAATTTTTATTCCTTATGGAACAAGTCACACACACAGAGATATCAAATAATAAGAAAGTACGAGAATAATTATTAAAAAGACGAAAAGTATATTTTTTATAGAAAAATACATTTTTTTACATAAAAATACTGATAATAGCAGAAAATCTAGATTTTAAATCAATGACTGATAAGAGTATCAGTCATTGATTTAAAACATTTGAAATTATTGTTTTTCTTAAATAAAAATATTTTGAGCAATATGTGTGTATAAAATGGAAAGAATTTTCAAGAGCTCAGTAGCATTATCTGATTAAAACATTTTCATAATTATTTCATGTATTATGAGCCAAATGGGAACATTTGAAAATTCTAAGAAATTAAGACAGAGACCGATGTTTTATTTTTATAAAATAGCCAGTTTGTTAATAATAAAGTTTAGTTTAGTTTTTATTAACATCGCACTAGAAGCTATTGGCGACGGACCTGTTAATTTTTAACCACGGTCAAGTGACGAGGATGACACCTGAGCTGGCACCCCCCATCTCCTACCTTCTTGTTAATAACAAAACTTTAGCAATTAAATTATTAATTTCAAATTTTCATACCATAAATCTTTTTATTTCTTGTTTTTGTACACACAAGAGCTCACATCATAATATATATATATCACAAAATAATTTATTAACTCGAACAGTAAAAATTTTAATTCATACACTTATAGTATTAAGCACTTTTCATAATGTTTCATTTAGAATGGTTCTAATAATATAGTAATTTTAAAGGGCAAATTCAATAATTATATATCTTACTAAGTTCAAATGACAATGGTCAGATGCTACAGTTGAATGAGAATTTATGAGTTATACTAAGAAAACATTATTAAAACTCGTGAATCTTTTGAAAAACTTGATATATAATTTTTTTTTTTACATAATGAGTAGCTTCAAAAAAATAAATCAAATCTATTTACATTACAGATATTTCAAAGCATAGTTTTTGCTGAGTTACATAGAAATAAATTTAGGATTATTGAGCTAAAGATAATTATAAATAAAAGCAACAAAATGAAAATAATTCTTTAGCATATCAAAAGCACATAAATGATAATTCCTAGAAAATTGACTCAAGAGTAAAGAATAAAATTTTAAATTTCTATAACAATACTTATTAATAAACAAAAAGAAACACTACTTTTAGTATTATTCATACTTCATGAAATAATTCTCCTGAATTTTGTGTTGCTAAATACACATGTAAATGCTAACTCATGTTTATTTATGGTTATTTTAATTAGCATAACTTTAGAGTTAAAACAACACATAGAATCTTACAATTTTGACATCTGGTCATACAACAAAAGTATTCGAATTAAGATTTGATTATCTAAACTTTCATATGGGATGGCTGCATTCGCCTAGTGGTCATGGTAACGGACTCGTGGCCAGAGGATTTCGCAGAGTTGTGGGTTCGAGTCTTAGTGCCACTAAAGACCGTCGTGTAGCTGGGGCTGATGCACGTTATATCTGTTATGGCTCAAAGTCCTCCTTTGGTGTGGTGTAGAAGTTAGGAGAGGGGGTGCCAACTCGGGTATCATCCTCATCATTTGACCGTGGTTCCAAATTAGGTCAGTCATCAACAATCCTTGTGTTGCTTCTAGTGTGATGTTAATAAAACCAAACCTCCACATGGTACTAAATGAGGACACTGAAGCCAAGTATAATTCAGTTAGGGATACTTTTAATTTCACGAAGAAATCAATGATGGAATTGATAGTCTTAGACCAATCGCTGTGAAATTCAAATCTGATTGATTGAACACAAAGCTATCTATTCAGCCATCAAATTATGTTTGATATGTGTATTAAAATATGATATATGATTAAAACATGATACAGTACATCCACTGGTTAAACACTTTCATTAACAAAAGTAATGTGTATATATATAGAGAGAGAATGCAAAGAAGCCTAAGTGAAAAGGTGGATGTTGTAATGAAGGAAGGAAAAGTGTGTGTAAGAAGTAATATGATGCATGGTTTCTGTTTAGTTTAAGGCTAAATAATAGGACATAAAATATGAAGATGTTTATAAATATAAAAACACCTAAAAAATTTTGATCAATATTTTTACTTTATTAGTACACAGAAACATTTTTTTATTTGAGAGTCTTCTCATACAAAATATGATCAATATTTCGTTTCTCCCTATATTTTAATGAACTTTAAAAAATATTCTCAAAAATTACAACTTGGTCCATTTCCAAATGCTTTAATAACTTTACAGGTTTAAGTTTTTATAAGGGGTTTCTAAACTTTAAGGACACTACGTGTAATCAGAGTTGGAATCATGCTCTTAATCACTAAATTATGATAACCATTAAAGTATTGAATGTCAATTTCATGCTTCTGTAATTTCAATTCATACTGTGTAATTTCTGCACACATTATACTTAATACAGGCATTACCATACATCCCTCTCATTCTCTCTCTCTATATATATATATGTGTGCTGGTTTTTGCAAGATGATAAAAGCAGGCTAGCAAAAAAAAAAAAAAAAAACCATTTTCACACAAAAAAAAAATTTGAATTAAATTGAAAAAAAAATTTTGAAATTTGATGTAAATTATTGTATATCACTTTTATAATATGCTGATGAGAAATTTAGAAATACATTTTTAATAGTTGATGCATTTTTTTAAAGTAATTTTTCTTTGTAATAAAATGTAAATGCTAATAAGCTTATAATTTTAAATATGACAAGATGAGAAATATACACATAAGCTAACATACCATTTTCCACTTATGTGACAATGAAAACCTCACATTAGTGAGGTTTTAGTGGTCATGACATGTAAGCCCATCATTCAGCCTGACTGAGCAGAATTCTCAAAAATAGGGTTTTTTAACTAGGCTTTATAGCTCAGTAAAGTATGTAAAATATAATATATTGAAATGAAACAGAGAAAACAATCTGACATAAAAAAATATTTCATCAACAATTCAATGGTAAAGTTTTTCCACATTGTAATGACCCACTATTTTAGATTTGAGGAAATAGATTCTTTTCAATGAGCAATTTCAATGTTTTATGAGATACAGTTCTAAAATAAACAAAATGTCTATTATTTGAAAAAACATTCAAAATTTTAAAAAATTAAGTATTTTAATTAACATGCTATATATTTATAAATACACACACAAAAGAAAACAAAGACAAAACATGTGAATCTTTTTATATAGCATTATTCATTTTCCCTTTTTAAAAAAATAATCCAAACAATTAATTCTATTTTATAAATAAAAGATTTAAAAAACTTACATTGAAAATTCAAATAATTTCTTTTATGTAAATTAAGAATGAATGAAACTGCATTAATTTTAAAATTAGTAAAATAAAGCATAAAATCTCTAAATGTATTAATATAATACAAGTTATGAAATATTGTTATCATCTAATTTAAATATTCGTTTTAGAAAACTTAAGTACACTGATGACCATTAAAATTGCTTCACCAGGAAGGAATGATCTGAAGAACGTCAAAATCACGACAGAAAGAAGAGGTTGGGATATGCAAATGATTACAATTTCAGTGTATTTAGATGACACAGGAAAGGGAAAGGACATTTGAAGCATCCCATAAAAGAAAAGTTGCGTAATGGATTTCTCATTCGGAAAGTGCTTTGTAAGATCAGAGTTTGCCCAGAATATCATGTTGCGCATCAAATAAGAAGAAATGCTTACAACCAAGTATTGGAATTCGATAGAGGCAGGATCATTGCCACTCAAGTCTTAGTTTAATCTTTTATTAATGTCACACTAGAAGCAACACGAGGGCTATTGGCGACGGACCTCGTAATTTTGAACCTTGGTCAAGTGAAGAGGATGATACCCGAGCTGGCACCCCCTCTCCTAACTTCCACATCCACCAACCATTGCCACTCGAGAGTTAGGATTATCATTGCACTGGTCGAAATCCAACCACTGTCATGTGAATATGGAATCAATGGGTTGCTGAGGAACATACTGAATGGCATCCAGGATCTTCACATCCTCCCATGTCCAGTGCCTGAAAGGACAGACATATTGCAAGATCAGTCCTGTGAAATCATACAACCACATCACAGACCATTAGTCTGGAAATGGGCATAGTTGCAGCATGCCGAGTATCAGCTTGTTTGGTGCAATAACATTTGTAGCAGTGTGGACTGTCGATGCAGTGACCATTATTTTGGCTTCCTTGATAATGCAGTATAAAGAGCATTATATGTATGTGTCAAAAGACAAAATACAGGAGTGGCACAATGTCATCTTTTCAGACCACAGTCCTGGTTCTGTGTGCAGTATTCAGATGGCCAAATACATATCTGGAGGCTCCGAGGTCACTGCTCATCACCTGCTTGCATTCAGCATCAGCATAGGAGACTTGCACCCAGTGTGATGTTTTGGGCAGCCATTGGGTATGTGGTTGTGCCTTATCTTTAAGGCTTGCCAAACACCATATTCCAACAAGACAATGCAAGACCTCAGACTGGCCCACCACTCCTCTCCAGCTAATACAGTTGATTAAGTGTGGCATAGACTTGAAGCAGCATGGAATGTGTTACCCATTTCTGTCATCAAAGCCCAGTTCAACTCCATGCCTAAGTGAGTAAGGGCCGCTTTAGCTGCCAGGGGTGACAGCTGTTTCTACTACTTTCACACCCCTGTAACCCCTAAACTTGCATATAAATTTGATCATCTTCATGCCATACTGTTTATGTACAGTAAATATTTTTTTTTTTGTATTTGGTTTCCTTCATGGTGTGGCAATTTTAATGGCCAGCATTATATAAGAACATAAATTTTTTAAAAAAAATTATTCGAGAAGAGCATTTTCTTAAAAATTAGATGCATTCTAAAAATTGAAATGTTTTCAATCAAACAGAATTTTCAAATTTTTTTAGTAAAAATAAAATATTTCATGCTGATTTGTAACAAAGCAAAGAGTTTTTTTTATAACTCCTTTTCTTTTATTATTTCCAAATTGTAAATGTCACAGTAATTTGAGATAATGCACATTTTACAGTTTAAATTCCTATAACAGGTTATTCACTATTAAAAATAATAATAAGTAGAAAAAAAGAATTATGTTATGGAAATTGAACTGAAAAACAAAAAGAGATGAAAAAGAAAGACAAAAATAATTAGATTCCTTTCAAAACCTTTAAATATAGTTTCCTTTAATTTTTAGTAGTAATAAAAAAATACATATGGTATCATCTTAAAATTACATTGTACTTAATATATTATAATTAATTTATAAGACATTTATACTTAAAATCAATTGATTAAATTTGTTATCTTGGCAAATTCCATTAATTAAAAAAAAATCTCGATTTAAGCATATTTTTAAAAAAATACAAAAAAATTAACTGATAATATATATACACACCTAAGAGCATAGTTCGGAATCTCAGAATTATACAAAATGTAAAGTTGGTAAGGTTGTTCATTAATCACATAGCACTTGTTCTCTTCTAAGTATATGTAGTATTCAAGAGGATAACAATTTCCATAATCAACAACTCCATAGTCAAAAGAAGAAGCTAAATTGAAAATAATAATTTTTAAGAAACAATTTAAATTGAATTCAAATTAATGAGTCAAAAAAGATTGGAATTTAAAATTTAAAGCTGGATTGTGTTGTTGTTCACACTAAAATCAAATATGCTACTATGATAAATGTATCAAGAGTTCTTATTAATAAAATTCACTTCCATAATTCATTCCATGCAAAAAAATGTTGATTATATTATTCCCAAACCTTTAAAAAATTTTAATTGAGAATAAATGCAATTATGATACATAATTTTATACTTAAAGAGATATTTAACAAATTTCTCCCAAAATAGCAAATTAAAAATTTTGCAAAATGATTCAAAATCAAGTTATAAATCGCAAATTTGAAATCAATAATTTTTTTTTGCATCTAATACCCTAAGATTCTTATGATTTTAAAATATATGAACACACATTCTGAAATTATTTTAAATTCGAATTAAATATTTTGTTACTTTCAAAAGAAAAACATACATGTATTATCAGCTTGCAATTTTTTGTCCAATTCTGAACTTTTATTCTTAAAATATGTCCCAACCACAAGTTTATACAATGTTCTCAAGGCCTCTTGTTGTTTAGCCAACTCAGGTAGTGATGCAAACTTTGATCCAGAAGCGAAACTAAGAGATGTTAGAGTACTGAACAATGATTGATTTGTTTCTGTGTGAATTAAAAGCAAACTAAAAAAAAGGAAGAACTAATTATTTCACATAACTTGTATAACATCCAAGCAAGGCAATAAAATCAAACAATATTTAAAACATTAATTCCATTGCATTTTTGTATAAGAATGCAAACAAAATAATGAACATTTCATTGATTAAAGAGTAATTTTAATTCAGTAACTTACGAGTAAGATTCATTCATATAAAACTATTTTGCTTTAACAAAGTTCATGAGATTTGAAGAAAATCATTATTACATAGAATATTTTCATTATTATATTTAATTTATTACAGTTAACTATAACCATCATTCTGTATTTTATATATATGTATGTGTAACTTAAAAATGAAAATATTGATTTTTTAAATATTAGGAATTTATTTTTACGTAGTTATTTACTTGCCTAACATGAAGAATACAATATTTTATAAAAACCTAATGACCATATTAATCTTAGCAAATCTTAAGTATATTTACCTTTAACTTACCTTAAGTATTATATATTACACATAAATCTTAAATTTTGAATTGCCTTTTTATTACAAACTAACATTCTCATTACTCAGTTATCCAGAATTTAATGCACAAAACTACAAAATTGTGTCTTTGGAAAAGACCAGTTAAAATGTTGACACAGTTTCACACACATAAAAACTGAGTAAATGTGGACTTACCTTATAATATTACAATCTATTTCTATTGAAGATGGAAAATTTCTTGGATATAAATTAGAAACAACTTTTAACAAGTCAAAACAAGATTTCCAGATTTTGGGAGCCTGAAAGAAAAAAAATTTACATTTGGGTATAGTAAAAATTTAAGTACTTTCAATTATACATTATTATTTAATGTACATAAAAACATTTCTACACAAACAGAAATACAGTTTTTGATATTGTAGGTATTGAAATCAGGAAAGTGACACATTTTTTAAATAAAACAATAAAAGGTTACAAGAAAAGGAAAAAAATATATTAACATCATATTCCCAAGATTAAAAAATAAAAGAAAAAAATGTATTAATATATATGAAAAATTCAACTTTACCTCTTCCTCTAAAACTTCTAATGGAGGTTCACTTGTACACAAAACACAAATTTCAATGTCACGCAACAAATTTAAAGTTATTAATCTGTTTGAATTCTAAGAGGAAAAATATTGTTATATTAAATATGTTTTTAAGCATTAATTTAAATTATAGTTACAACATTTCTATGTTTGCACTAAACATATAAATGGAATGAATATTTTGCTAAAAAATATTCAAAATAATTAATATCTTAAGTGTACATTTTTCAAATGCAAATATACACTAGTAAAAATAGATATTCTATTCTTAGAAGAGATGAAGAAGAGTCAAAACAAATGTGATATTTTTTAAGAAAAAAACTACAATGAATTTTTGAAAATATGAATGTTAAAGAAATACAAAACTGCACTGAAATCTCTGTTAAAAGTATTAGCAATTAAGCTTTCAAAAAAGTAAAACTATTCCAAATGAATATTAATCAGTATAAAGTACACATACATCAGAGCCCCAAGGTTCCACAAAAATAATTATTACCAAAGGAAAAAAAACCTTTTTTGAATTCCTAATGTATTTCATTAACAGGGAAGAAATATAAGTACGAAAATGATGTTAATGTTAACAAAAACAACGAAAAGAGATAATTCTGCCATAAAAATCAATTATCAAATTAAAACATTAAAATTAGAGTCCATGATAAATTCTTGAAGAAACGAATAATATTCTGTTCAGATATTAAAATAAAAGCAAATGATAAAATATCAAATTAAATATCTTAGCAGTGAAAATACATCTCAAGTAAACTAAATGTAATTATTGTAATTATAATATATTGAACCAAGCTTCGGGGTTCGTGTTGATTGAGAATCGATGAAACAATCTCTTAAAAATCTCAAGACTTTATTCGTAGCAATTTCTACAAGACGCAGGAAATTTCAGCTGTAAATATCCCAATTACACAGCTCTAATTCAGCTAATTTCACAGGAAACAGCTTCCAAATGCAGAAGTCTCTAATATCTCAGACAGATTACAGCTGCTATGCACTTGACTAGCAATAAAAAAAAAATGACCGTCTTCACTACTGCTTGTCTTCTTCATTACTGCCGCTCCTATCTCGGCTGGTGGTATTTATACCTGGCTTGGCGTGAAAATCTAAGAGTTTTGCCAAGATTCTAGACTATCTCACTTAATATTGGTCTAGAGCTTCGATGATGGAACCTTTCAAAAACATCTATTTTTCGCCAAATCTAGCCCAGTGATTGCCAATAATCCTGACAAAAGGTCGCCAAATCCTTAGAAATGCCATTCCCCCCCCCTTAACATTGAATGTGCGATTTTTTTGCCCAAATTCTGAGTATTTCCAATCTGTCTGAGATATTTTAAGACAAATAAAAATAATATTTACAAATTTGTAACAATATTATGAGTCCATCTTTTGAAAAAAAATGATATCAGTGAAATAGAATAAATGTATGTAAATTAGAATAAATATACATAACTTATTTAAAGATGATGTTGAAATAGGAGAAAACCAGGGGTGAGATTCAACTGATTTGCACTAGTGTTGAAAAACTGACATCAATAAATTGCAAAATTTAACAAGCTGGATTTTCAAATGTCATTTTAATCAGAGCTCTTCTTAGAATGTACAAAGCTATTTGTACTTAAATTGGTTATTAAAACAATAAATCCAACCAATGGGGAAAATATAACATAGTAATTTCTTTACATTGTTATTTTACAACGTTAAATATTTGAAAAATAAACAATTTTTTAACAAGTCAAAAACTAAACAGCAAACAAAATATGTTAAAATATTAAAATTTTTTATTTATAATTGAACACTTTATTTACTGAAATTCATTATTTAATGATTATATTTACTTAATGTAAAAAGGTAAATATAACGATCAAATAATTAATGTAATAAATATATAAGACATATGACCGTTAACTCTGGTCACATGTCTTATATTTTTAATGCTTAGTCAAGTTCTACTTATAAACAAGTACTTATGCTGAAGAAAAATCAATAGAAATTACATTATTCCAAGGAAATTTTCTTATGATGAAATGAAACACAAAGTGAATGACAAAACTGATTTTAACTTGAAAAGATATAAATTAAGTCATCGTTTAATCTACCTGAGGGGAAGATGTTGGCAGATATATTAGAATCTCTCTTGATAATACTTTAGGTAAGCAGTTTACATAACAGCAGACCAAATTTTGTTCTTGATTTGTCAATGTCCACCATTCTTTTGAAGCTACAACAACTTTTCCTTTGATGAGTAAACAGCCATACAAACTATCAGCTACATCCAAAAATTGATTCAGACAGTCCTGCAACATTGTATCTCTCTTTCAATTCTAATGCTTTTAGAATCAATTTTGAACACATCTTTTTTACTAAATGAAACTCTTGCTTAAAGAACTCTTGAAATATCTAATAACTACTATAAAAATAATTCTGTTAAAAAAATTGATTACATTTTAATGCTTTTTAATTTCTTTTCATACCCATCAAAAGAAATACTTTAAAAAGTTATTAATTAAAAAAAAAAAAAAACCAATTTATGAAATTTATTAATATTGTAAAATGCTCCATGTTGAAATGTTAGACATATAATAGAAATATATATTGTTGTTGTTTTTCATTTCACAAGAGAGACGTTTAAAATATTGTAAAACATACGAAGGATTATCATTAATATAATTATTTTAGATATTTACTTAGAAGTAAATATTTTTGTAAGAAAATATTTTAATTTTGTCATATAGTAATGCATTGGTTTACTTTATTTTTTTTTATTGCAACATAAAAGACTCAAATATGTGAAATATTGTAAAATGTTTAAGGATCACCATATTCAACATACTTACTTGTAAGGTATGTGTTTCAGTAGCTAATAAACAATCAGTAGTTCCAGTCAGATCACCAATGTTACCATTATCCTTATCCATCTGCTTAAGTAAATAATCAACCAATGGGTGACAAATCTGTGAAAAAGTTTTAAAATGCATAGTTGAATCTATAAAATGAAAACTACAATTCGAAGAATTATAATTATAATAAAGTTGAAATCATTCAAACCTAAATTAAAAGAAATTATAAAAAAAAAGAGAAAAGAAAGAAATTTGTATGTTGTTAAAGCTTTCCATAGAAAAATATTAACTACATTGCTTATACATTTTTAAAACCAGCAATATATAAATAGAAAATTTAACAATAAATTAATAAAATAAATGAAATTTTTTTTCTCTTATAAATGTATATATTAGACATTTGATATTTTTTAAAGTTATATGTCTGACTAAAATATATCTTCATAAACATTTAGATTATCTCCAGTGCAAGCTTTAAATTTTCAAGTGATTAAGTAAATCAAGAGATTATGTAAAGTAAGGATTTCAGAAGAGAGGCTTAAGCACCAAAATTTAGTTGAAACATTGTATATATTAAATGTTTTATACATTGCAATGATTTAGGACATTAACTACTGTTTAACACATGCAGAAATAGCATTAATTATTAAATATTTTTACTTTTTTCCATACTTTCAGATTCAAACTTTTTTGAATAGCTTATTTCAGAGGTTCTTAACTAGTGATCTATAAGCTTGGATGATACATTAAAAAAAATTGGACTAATGAACATATGACTTATTACCATTATTTTCAAAGAAAATTAATCAGATCTTGCTTTCCTTTCTCTTATGAATTCATGTTACATAATTAAATAGAATACAGGAATACCACAAAGCAGTTTAATTCATTTATTTAAATTATTTAAGATCATCAACAAGTCTTTAGCAAAGATATTGCTTTAAGCACCAAAATTTATTTGAAACGTCGTATTAAATATTTTATGCGTTGGAATTATTTCGGATATTAACTAATGTTTAACACATTATATGAAAATAGCATTAATTATTAAATATTCTTATCACACAAAAACTATCTTCTACAGATTATCACTAATGTTTTTTTTTATAATTTAATTTCATGTATTAATGTATATTACATAACATATGATGTGAATGAGAGGAAGGAGATTAGGAGCCAATATCTTATTTGAATGAAACCATAAAGTCAGCTCTTGACAGTTTGTCACCACAAAAATTATCAATAATTTTTTTTAAAAAAAATTACATTCGCAAAAACTTCTGAAGAGATTAGAACAGAATCATTCAATAAATATTATTAATAAAAATTATTTCAATAAATATTCATTTTCATTCAATAAATATTATTTCAATAAAATTAATAAATTATATAGCTTAATCTTAACTGTTTATGTATTTTAATCTTTAATGCAATAAATTTGTCCCAGTCCTGAATACTAATAGCTAGGAACTAGAATATTGGCATGCCATTGGATACATGCTTAGTTGACTTTGTCATTTGATCCTGGTTTCACATTTAATATACCTCCAAATTACTAGGTATATTAAATGTGAATGGTAGACCTTTTGTGTCAGACAGAAAATGAAAACCAGAAATATCATCACAATAAACGAATAAAATTAAATAAGAAAACAATACTCACCACCAAAGATTTTTGAAGTTTCAAAACTTCTCCAGGTTTTAAAAGCTGGTCTAACCTAATTAGCATGGCCATTCCAGCAAAAATGTTATCCAACAAATTTGACATATGGCAATCACTGCAAGCACCATTTTTTGTAATTAAAATTAACACTAACCTGTTCATATAAAAAAGAAATAAACCACGTATTAGTACCCAAGTAATATCTCAATCAAGAAGATTTATTATTTCCAAACATAGACCATCACAAGCTTTCCACAAAGGCTAGATAAACTTTTTTTTCTATAAACCATAAATTTGTTCATAGAAATATCTTGTATGAAGAAATACTAAATCCTGCTAAATATGGAGATTAAATTTCTTTGTAAAGGTATCTTATATGAATATTAAATATCCCCGATTTATAAGTACTTATTAGGTCAACTATTTTCGCCACAAAAGAAAAATGTCACCAAACAGTGATTGGATTGGTACAATTGAATTGGAAATTATTGGTGTTAGTCTGGCTGGAATCGCTCAGATTTTCATTGTTAATGGATTTCACACATAATTCACACAGTCATTAAAGCATATAAATAAGCAACTTTTCACAAGAGAAATTTTGCAAAAAGCAGAAATTAGACATCCTTAAATACATTTTAGAATTTTATTGTTGGCATCCGTAATTTCTTTTGCTCCCTGTTTATATACAATAATCTCTAAATTATTTTATAATATTTTGTTTCATGCATACATCTGAAATATATATATATATATATATAAAATCAAAATATATAATTTTCATTTTACAACTATATCAAATGTATGCAAAATTACTATAGCAATCATGGAAAAGGATGCACAAATCTATTTTACAGCATTAAAACAAAAATTTCTTCAGTGTCACACAGATATTTTATGAATATAATTATTGTATTCAAGTTAAAAATGAATATTTACATGTTTTGAAGTACATGCTATTGAAATTGGCCAGTGAATTCAGTAACAATAAACATAAAATATAATATAAAGTACATAATATAAAATACTATAACAATAAAATATAAAGTAACAAATTTAAAAAAGATTTTTCAGAACAATCTTATTTTAGCTGGCTTCTTGACGAGTTTTCAAAAATCGCACTTAAGTCAGGTCACCACAGAGAAGAGAAAACAGGGTAGCCACATTTGGCAAAATATCGCCACCGGGAAAAATACCAGACATCGCCAAGCCAGCTAAAATAATATCTTAATAAGCTTCAAATAAAGGATGAATCTGATATTTTAAGATGTAAAGAAATGAATATTACAATATTTACAAAATTGAAACAAATTTCCATTTGTTAATTTTTTTAAAGCAATTTTAAATCAATTTATGACAAAGTTATAATATATTATTTTTTTAATGAACAGAAAACTAAATTATTAAGAGTTAAACAAACACAAAGTTAAAATTTCCCCATTTCAAAAGTTTATATAATTGAAGCATAGGCTCTAGATTTCCATAAACCGTATGCCAGTTGTCACCCTGTTACTTACAAATAAGAAAAGTTTAATAAAATTATGTTTTGAATAAAATGTTGAATTACTCAACAATGCATTTGTCTCATTAAATATAAAATTTTTAAAAATAATTATAATTAATTTCTCAAAATAGAATTTTTATATAAATTTTATTATCTCAAGATAGAACTATAAAATATTTAGCAATTGACTTCTATGAACTACAGACATATTTTATAGTTATAGATAAACCTTTTATGATATTCACGCCACACTATCTTTTCTTCGGGAGTCACAGCTCTTTTAAGCTCACCATTCCTTAAACGTGTGAACATGTGAACGCCATTTAAAGATCCGACAGCAGCAAAAGGCAGTTTCTAAACAAAATAAATAAATAAATAAACTGATATGAGTGACACAAAAATTATTAAAACATTCCTCAATAAAAAGGGGGGAAATAAAATATTAACTGATGTAATTTCTCCTGAAGTACGAGTGAAGATCGGTACCCCTCCGTCTGCTGTCAATACAGCTAGAAATGCCATTAAAAACAACTAGCGTCTGTTCACAGCTCTGCATCCAAACTAACGTCTGTTCGCAGCCCAAAATCCCTATGGGAGACCGAAAACTGGACGAGTCTACTTAAATCGTGGGGATTATAGGAATTTCGCTGAGTTGTGGTATTTAGAGTATTTCCCCTTTCGACTGAATTCTTATATTTTTATGAATTTCTAGATTAAGTATTTTTTCGATACTGTCATGGTTTTTTATGAGGAAGAGCGTGATTCATCTTTAACATCTTCTCGGCCAAATTATCAATAGAGAAGGCTTATTGTTGAACAGTTGTTGGTCACTGGCTTTTGGTGCATGCATACTTGGGTAGCAGCATCAGTTGTGTTATTTAATAGCCAAACCTAGAATGAAGGAAAATTAATCTTGCAATATGTGTTATTCATATCCTCTCCACAAGATCAAAAACAAAGGAACCAGATAGCCTACATGGGTTTTTTTTCTGAGAGTTCAAATTTTTACTCATATTTCAACTATAATGTCTTCACCTCAAATTTTGTAGTTATGTTAAGAGGTAGTCAAAACTAAAAGCCATCAATTATACTTTCATTTAAAAAAAAAAGTTATTTTTATTTTACATTGAAATCCTTATGGGAAGATATATCCACCCATTACTTTAAATTAATACTTGAATTATTTGTGAAAAATTTAGATTGTCTTATTATCAGCATCACTGTATAAATTTCTTATTAATGAAAATTATTATTTATATTACTTGTGAAGTACTTTGATTATTCCCTTATTATTGGCATTTCTGATTTATTGATTGATTTAAATTATATGTGTTTGTTTAGATTTTCATATAATCTTAATCTGTTTTGGATTATTTTCATAATATTATTATTTGTATTCATTTTTGATGAGCAGATAAGAGTAACTTTCATTCATCTTGTCTTCAATTTGCACTGTATTTCGTAAACATTAAGAAATTCTTCAAAAAACAAAGCATTTCAGTTATTTGAATCGAAGGTCGATTTATGATTGTGTCACTAATATACTTACAGGCTATGTCATTACTTTGAAGTTATGTACAATGTATGTCATCATTGTTCCATAGCAAGCAGTGAACTTGGAGAGTAAGTGCCCAACAGGTGTTAATTTTTGGTGTCTTTATCAATCTGCAATAACAAAAGGAGAAAAAATCAGATTCCCGCAAATTGCATGTGGGAACATCAATAAGCGAAAGCTTTTTGCCATATATCTTTTCTATTAACCAATGGTTTGCTTCTAATAGACTCTTGCAAAGGTGTGTCAAATGTGGTATGCAAAATGCAAACAAAAGTTTGCATAATATGATTTGGTTGAAGTGTCGAAAGAAAATATTTGTGCACAAAGTCGTGTGAAACATGTATCAGTAAATGTAAACAGTAAATATGTATCATAATTTTTTTCTTTGTAAAACGTGCATCTGCTTGGACATATTCAATGGGCGAGGGATATATATATCGAACACCTTACTGGCAAATGCCAATTCTAATCTCTCCCTTTTCTTGCCTCCTGGTCAGATTTTTATTTATCAAAATCTCTTTTTCACACTTGAGCTCTTTTTACCTTGACCTTTTTAGATTTGCTATTTGGATTTTAATATCCCCAGCTTGGGGCGAGTTTTTTCTAGCTCCTCGCCGGTTATTTTCTCACTTTTTCAGCTATCTTTTTTTTTATCTTGCCATTTTTCCATCTTGCATTTTTCATGTTCTCATTCCCATTTGTCTGTTTTTATCTATGTATCATATTGTTATCTTGTTTCTTTTGTGGATTAATACGGGAGACAGGTTTTGCCCAGTCTCCCATGATTTATTTTAATTACAGACCCAATCCTGCTCTTTTTTAAATTTCAGACAACCTTCCTGCGGTGAATTCATTCCCTTCACGAATCTTTTGAATTTTTCCGTACTCTTGGGTATTCTCCTTCTTTGCTCAATTAACTTCGAGCACTCTTTTATTTTTCTTTCCTACTTTTTCGAAAGTAGATCTTTTTTCTTTCATGTCTGATTTTCTTTTTGAAGTGTGCTGTTTGTTATAATTGCTTGGTTAGTGTTTTATTATTTTGACTTATTGTATTTTTGTAAACCTGACATATTCAGCTGTTTGGTCTTGTAACCCTTCCTTGTATATATATTATTTGCTGAATAAAATTGTTTAAATTTTGACATAAATTTTTTTCATTTGTGTTTTTATTCATAATATATTTTCATATGAATATAATATTGGTGACACAAGAAGTACAAAATTTTAAAAATGGTTGTATTTATTATTATTTTACATTATTCTTCATTTTTCATGTTCGTCAATTGCAATTAATATCCTGAAAAGTGTTATCAGTTATTATAAATACCTAATGAAATTTTTAAAAAATGCTATTATTTCTAAGAAAAACCTACAGCTTATGATATAATAGATGGTGATACATGAATCAATTTAGTAGCTAATTCATTTCTATTTCAGCTTCTTTCAAGATTATGATTTATTAGGTAATGATCCGGCATTGAGAGGCCGGGTTCAGGAGAATTACATCTTGTTTCTAATTTAGAACTAATTTCTTGTTTCTAACTAATCTTGTTTCTAATTTAGAAACAAGGAATAAAATTTATGCATTTTTGGCAGTTCTTTTAGAGGAAACGGACTCAATAAAATTTAAAAATAATATGGATAATTTAAGAATTTCATTTGCTGATAAGGAATCAGCATTCATAAAATATTTTAATGATAATTATTATGGTAGAGCAGAATTATGGAGTATGTCGTATCGTCAATTTCCACATGCATATACCGTACTGTACTGTGAGTAATATGTACTGTGAGTAATTTCATAATAAATTAAAGACCAACTATTTCAATCGCAAATTCAATCGTCGAATAGATAATTTGATTGATACGTTATTAAAAATAGAAAACGATACATACTTAGCACATCAATATAAAATAATAATTGGCACAAGCCCAAGTGTTTATCCTCCAACTTATCATAAACTACACAATATTGGAATAAAAATTCCTGATGAAGATGTTTATGTGAAGGCAATAGATTCATGGTTGGTGAAATCGCAAACTAATGGAGACTCATTTTACGAAGTGAAAAAGATTGTAGAAGAATGTCCAGACCATGATAAATGCTACTGTAGATGTATAAAACAATCATGTTTATCTCTATGTATGCATTTGTACACTTGTGAATACTTGGACAATAGTAGGTAAGAAAACCGATTCTGCGGCAAAAGGCTGCGCAGGCGGAGCAGGCTGAGTTGGAGGTCGAGGTCGAGTTGAGTTGTTTCCCTCCTCTTGCAGAGTTGAGTTGTTTTCCTCCTGCTGCAGAGTTGAGTTGTTTTTCTCATGCTTTCGAGTTGAGTTGTTTTTCTCCTGCTACAGTTTTGGTTTTGGTTTTCAAGGTGCAGGCGGAGCAGGTAGCGGTCGAGTTGACGTGTTTTCCTCCTGCTGTCGAGTTGAGTTGTTTTCCTTCTGCTATAGTTTTGGTTTTGGTTTTCAAAGTGCAGGCGGAGCAGGCTGCGCAGGTAGCGGTCGAGTTGAATTGTTTTCTTTCTACTTTTGAGTTGTTTAACTCCTCCTTCTGAGTTGAGTTGTTTTTTCCCTCCTACTGTTAAGTTGAGTTGTTTTTTTTTTAAAGAAACCGTGTGTCGTAGTATACTCGTAATCAGCGTGAATGGGTGACGATTTAACTTGTCTTAGCTTGTCTGATCTTGATTCTACAAGATGGCGACTGAATTATGTATACCATCAGGGTTTGAAATAACTACTAAAATAATAATTTTAAGTATAGGAATGTTAAAAGTGCTCATAGTGCCACCTATTGATTAAAATATACACTAATTATTAGATTTGAAAATGATTAAAATAAATAACGCTCAAATAAAAAAGAAATATATCCGGATTCAAACTCGCAGCCTCAGAACAAAATGTCTCCATAGGACAATAGTTTTTCAGTTACGCTAACCATTGTCCTATGAAGGCATACAGACCTGAAGAAAACTTATGTTTATAATCTAATGAATTTAAATACGCATTCGAAGCAGATGGTTATGAAATTGTTTTAAGCATTTCCTTAATTAAAGTGAAATAAAAAAAATATTTATTTGATAATGTTTTAATAACAATTTGTAAATTTTAATTCAGTATAATGATTACACATACACAGTAAAAATACAAAGTAAATTGTTTATTCAGAAAAATAACATTTTGTATTACGTTTTACATTACAATCGCTTCTTCACATTACAGGACAACAACTTTTAAAATTGATTTCAGTATAATGATTACATATGTTCAGTAAAGATAGAAAATAAATTGTTTATTTACATAAACAGCATTCTGTAATAAGTTTTACATTACAATTCTTTATTTACATTAAAAAAATTCACATTATTGTGTATTTATCAGATCATCGGATTTTATGTCATACTGTTCATTGAATAAGTCCAAATGCATTAACGACCAATGTCCATGGGCAAGAGTAGTAATGCCATCACCATTAACAAATCTTTTGTCATCTTTATATGACAAAGCAAGTTTGTTTTGTTTTATAGATTGTATTGAATGAAATTTAGATCTAATTAAGTTCATGTCAACATATTTTAATTTTTGATTAAGAAGGCAGTCTTTGTAGTCCTCAAATGTTATTTTATTTTTTAAAGTTTGTTTTTTAATCCCTTTTAACCTCTTTTCAATCTTATTGTTTGTTTTGTATGCATACATTTTTGATTTTAATCCTACATATTCTGTCATAATATTTCCCTTGTTTTCATCTTTCATTTTCCCGATGACTTTTTTGTTTACAAGAGGTAAATTATAAACGTTGTTTTTGTCATAGTCAGAAGTGTCATACAAGTTAAGGTCATCTTTCATGTCTCTGTAAAAATCATCAGTCTTTATTTCATATATAAAAGAATCTGTATCAATGTACATGAGCTTTATTTTCGAGTCATAACGGTGCTTCATATACTCATAGTGAAAAGAAAACATGAGAACTTTTGATAAGTCTAAAATTGTCATTCCTAAATGTATTGGTTTGAAAAATTTGATATTGGTTTTTTTTAGATGAACGGCCATTAAGTTTTCAGAAAATATTGTGCGACGATTAAAATTTGATTTCGCTATTAACTTTCAAGCTTGCTCTTCTGTTGAACATAAACGGATATCTACCCTCCTTCTTACATTTTCCATCGTTTTCCCGAATATGCTATTATTCATTAGTTTGTAAAAATCCTTTTGAAAATCATTTACGGCTTTAGTTCTTAATTTAGTATTATAATCTATGTAATTTTTAAGCCAAGGAGATTGAAAAAATTTTAAAACACGATGAATTTTTTTCAAGATTAACCCTAATTTTAAATAAAGTTTTAAATTCGAATAATGGAGAACATATTTAGTTTTTGGTTCCAAAGTAGTTAAAAGTCTAGGTTCTTTACAATTAGGTGGGGGTTTATTTTCAGGGGCAAGGGGAAAATCTGAATGTTTGTCATGCAAATCGGGGGGATAGTCCAGATCTACTTCCAAGATGTAACCTACATCTGATTCATCTGATAAATTTAAAATATCCTGTGTAGTTAAATTATTATCACTCCAAACAATTTCTTTTAAGGGTAGATATTTACTCATTGCGTAACCGTACAAATTATTTGCGTCAAGGTACATTAAATATTTTATTTCATCATCTGGATTAAAATTAGGCATATATTTGTTGTTAGCTATAGCATAACGATTGCAACATTGACTAATACCTCCTCTTACACCATTTTCTATAAAAAGAAGCATGTCGTAATCTGTGAACAGTTCGATAGCTACTTTAGTCTTTAATAACATAGCATCCCATGATAATGCTGGGGTGGTAAAGTACCAACAGGGGTCGAGTTTATAAGTTTGTATACATATTTTTCTAAAGTTTTCAAAAAGATCGGTTAACAATAGGACATCTGTTTTTACATATAGATCACAGTATTCACCAAGATTACTCAAATTAAATTGATTAAATACGCTACATGCATGATTATAATCCTCTACACTTATAGCCTCTTCATTTAGTTCATTGTAAAATTTGCTAATTGGTGGTAAACAAGAATCTTTACATTTTTCAAAACTGTCGAAATAATCATACGGAAAAACCCCTTTTCTTAAAAGTAAATCTATTTTTTCTGAATCAAAATATTGTTTCATATATTTAAATTCATCTTTTTTTAGTGTTTTTATCAAGTTTTCCAAACTAGAAGGCATGAATTTGAAAGAATCTAAAAACCTTAGCTGAAAATCATTTGAAACACTTTTACTGAAGGAAATATATTTTTCTTCAGTGTTCGGAATTAAGTTAATTTGTTTTTTATTATATCCTAACTCTTTAATAAAAATATGAGCGTCATACCCAGAAAGATTATGGAAGAAAACAGGCAAAAATTTGGGGGTTTTCATTGCTAAATTACAACTATTACAACAAGGACCATTAAATTTTTGAGTAACATGATTATGATCCCTAACCTTGATATTGTTTTCGCGAAAGGTTTGATCACAAACATAAAAATTTTTAGCATTATCATACAATTGCTTTTCTGATTCGGTAAGAGGTAATAATGGTTTTGGGTTTTTATAAATATGTTCAATTTCTATTGCATCTTTTTCAAGCTTTTCAATAAAACATTTTGGGGCATCAGTACCTCTATATACAACCGGGTCCTTATAATGTCCTCCTTGATAACTGATAAAATAGCAAAAACCTATCGGGACATGTTTTTCATACATATTAGTAAAGGAAAAGTTTGGGTCAGGACAGCAAGTATCAGTTTTCATAGTTACACACTCGAAATCCGCATACACAACAAAAGGTATTTTCAAAGAATGTTGGAAATTTTTAAATTTTAAAAACTTACATGTTTCTGACGGCATTACTAC